>BSBM01000053.1:0-272500 GCA_027924585.1 Larix kaempferi | reverse complement strand
CTCTCTTGATGTCTTCTTTGTCAACTCAGATGGATGTTGATGGTCCGTCCTCCTTGGAGAGGTATCTTAGGATATCTACATTACATGTATATGTCAAGTGGTCATTTACCCATCCAACCGTAGTTTCCATATCACTATAAATTCTTTAAGTCCAACTTTCTATAATAACAAACTATCCCTTTTTTGTTTTTATGTCAACATACTAGTGCTCCCAAATTTATCTCCATGAATCACAACTCTGAGGTCCAATTCCAAATGATATCACACCCTACCAAAACAAAGAGAAAAACATGGATGTTTTCCACATAAACTAGAAATATATGTCTCACACAAATGCATACATATAAAAGCACACACATTTCGATAAGGGTGAGTCCCTTTTGGATACCTACAACATTATTTCATGAATTTAGTTAATATATATCATAACTAAATTATTGCAGATTGATCTCATTATCCCTATGTAATTTTTATCATGGTTATTTTTTACTATGTCATAACCCTAAGATGGTTATTTTGTAAATGCTCCCATGGTGAATAATTGGAAAATGAAAATTAAGTACATCTATTCCCATTCTGATGATTCGTAGGTTTTATCTTGATTACATTATGTTTTTCAACATTATTGAAGAGAACCCTCCAATACTCACATCACCCTTTTTAATTCACTATAATTTTATTGTAGAATTCAATGCAAAATGAAGTTTGACCATGAACACCAAAGAGGAATGCATGATGATAAAGTAAATGAGAAAACTCCCAACGAAAACGTGGAAAAAAATGTGGACGGTAGATAAGAAAAAGTGATGCATGGTAAGGAGAATTTGTTATGATCCTCCTTTAAATTTTGGGCTCTAGCATTTAGTGAGAAGGATCAAATCTCTAGATCTCTAAATGTAAATATATCTAAATGTAAACTATATTTAGAATGGAAAACTCAAGAAAAGTTTGATTATAAATATTATTTTTTTACATTACTTTATAAAATAGCAACCAAACAATGTAAGAGAAGTCAATGGTTTTTGAATTAACATCTTATTTTAAAAAAAAAATTTAACTAATAATTTAAAGTTACTAATATATTCAAATTAATTCTTTTAATTTTTAATTTTAAAATTTAAATTAATACTAAAATTCTATATTTCTTACTTACTATTTTATTATTATTTTTTCTAAAAGTTCCCATCACAGCCTAACAGATCCGATGTATATGTATGAATTGCTGGAACAAACCGATGTATATGTATCAATTGCTGGAACAAATTTGAAAACCTTCACATCACAACATGATGAAATTCCGTACTCAAAAGCAGATGACCCATTCCTCCGAATTCCTGACAAATTGCATGGGCCGATATAACAACTACTCGTACTTCTGCATTTGCCAAAGTTAGAACTGCAGTGTTACTGTAGGTAGAGAGGGACGATACAGAGAGGAGACAAGAAGCGTACAGCTGACAGAATCATTTGGCCTCTCACGTCCTGAAGAAAAGAACGAATAGGACGTTCTAACCATGGGTGTGAGAATAATATTTTTTTACTTTATTTTTTGTTTTAGCTAGAATTTTTATAATTATATTTATAGTGTTTATATCTTAGAATTTGGGGTGGACTATCATCTATACTTTTTTCTAAATTGAAGGAGGATTAAACAAGTGTACTGTTAAAATTGATTCACGGATAATTTGTAACTTATATACAAAATAACTGGTAGGTGATTCACTGAAAACTTGTAACTCTTGCATATATAATAGATAGACAATCCATTTAACTAAAGAAGGTAACAAGTAGCTAAGACATGAAGAACAATAGGTGATTTACAACTAAGCATGGAGAACAAATAACATATAACTTATTCATGGCACTTAACTTGCGACCTCTTTCCTTCCTGTAGGCTCATACCCTCAACCCTTGATCTCCATAAATTGAACAAATAACTTGTACTTCCACAAAAACAAACTGCCCTACCATTACAAGCTAGATTAACTAAACAAGGTTGTATATACATACAGAGATAATAAACACCAACAACAGTCTCAACAAAACATCTCAAAATCTAATCCCACACTACACACATCCCTGAGCTTATCTCTATTGCTGATTCCCTCCATCCAACTGACATGGAGCAAAGTCAAATGCTGGTTGGATGAAAGGAATCAGCAATCGAGATAAAGACTGCACACTGCCTTCTGTTCCCCTGTGAAATTTATTATAGTTTTTTGTTTTTCAGGACGACGGGACTGGACGTCAGCGTAATCCATGGGCAAGAGAAGACAAAAGAAAAGGACTTGTTCATCTCGTCCTTCCTTTGCTGATGAACAAATCGCCATCGTTCCCAACTTCCCACAAGCAACCAATCGACAAAACAAGAATAATTCGTCAAACAAGGGTTCTCAATCGTCATTGATGTGATTGGCCACTTCTACTCATTTCAGTTCTGTCAAATCCTGCTCTTTCAGGCCATCAGCTTTTTTCACGAGAGCAAACAAAAGTTGCGGTCCTCTTATGTCCATATATAAATTAAATTGAAAAGGCGCTTTAAATGAAGAATCAAGTACCACGAAGAAAAGTGGCAAACTACATTAAAGGCTGAAGCAAGAAAACAAAAGGAAAATCCAAATGCCAAAGAGAAAGAACAAATAAATCCACTTTATCGATCCCACTAGGTTGTCAAATCCAATTGGATTGAAACAGGTTTCCACTTTCATCAGAACAATTGAAAATCGTGGGTGTCAAATCCGATTGGACTGAAACAGGTTCCCACTTTCCTTAGAGCAAATTGAAAAATGCAAGTAATTTAGACATGAAAATATGCAAGTAATTTAGACATGAGTAATTTTGAATTATTTTGAATTATAGTGTTGAAAGTAGGAGTTTAGTATATAATACTATTTATTAGTTGTAGGTGAGTTGGTGAAAAGTGGTGGTTAAGTCTTCATAGATTACTAGTTCTTTTGGAGTTAAAATTATCAACTCGGAATAACACTTAAGTGTTAGTTTATCTATTTTCGTTCAACTGATATTGATCGCTGCGCTTTCAAATATGTGGCTTGACACTAATTACATATTTCAACTCGATATTGATGGCTGCCCTTTCAAATATGTGGCTTGAGTGAGAGAAGACTATGCGACCACCAAAACGCCCCCACTCCAACTTCTTGTTGTATATAACAAAAAGGATAGGCTGTGATAAGGGGGAAACCTTGCTTAAATCCAATATTACAATTTTTCCTCGCTATCCCTCAATGTCTTTAATCATAGTAGTAACATTATTGTAAAACCTTATCACAACAACTCTCAACTAGGAAATAATTTTTAGTTATTGTAATCAATTCCAAAGATTAGTTCGAGACAATATCTCAAATATTGTTTTAAAGACAATGAAGAAACACAAGATATCAGTGTTATTATTGTCACAATCCTCTCCAATGATATTGAGCACAACAAGGTGGTCCATCTCTTCAATTTGACATGGCATTTATTTATTTTTGTGTCTTTCTAGATACACATTAATTATATTTTCCAAAATAATTCTATATGAATAGGATAAAATATGATCATTCATAATGATCTTATAATTAGAGGGATTGCTTTTATCTCTTCTTTTGAAAATAGGAAAATGAGCATTAAGCCCATGGTTTATGGAAGCCATGCATGGCTTCTAAATTGAGGAGCCTATGGTTGTGAGGGATGAGGATGTGCCCTCTAGATGTTAATATTTCTAGTTGGTATCCTTTGATGTCCTTAGCTTTCCCTTTTTCAAATCACAACTCAAAACATACGGTTGAAATACCGCTCCCTCAAAGGAATCATATCAGTATCTTTATTTTTTATTAGGATCTAGTTTAGAGAGATGCAACAACTTCTCTTACTTTCTATTTATATTGTATCTTTTTTCCTTTCAATTATTGCTTTGGATTTTAGGGACTCTTTAGAAGAATCCTTAATGTATCTTTTGGAAATCTAACACTACTTAGCATATAAATGGGTGGCAATTCTATTTCCTTTTTACATGACACCTCCATAGAGAAGTTGTTAATGAAAAAATAGAAAGTTGTGGCAAAATTATGATAGAGGTCTTCCATATTGTTTTTATTTAGTAGGAGATTAAATTTATTATTTAAATCTTTTAAAAAATATCAATTTTATTTTTATAAATATTTAAATATTTTGGATTACGAAAATTCATATATATATATAGAAAACAAAGTTTAAATTTAGGGTTAAAAATTTATGATTAAAGTTGAGCTAATGATCATATATAAGATAATAAAATTTACTTCATATGTGTGGATAGAAATGAATTACATGTTCAATTATCCCCTTACAATTTAATCTAATTGCACCGAGGAGGTGCTCTACAGAGTATGGGAGAGATGTTGTCAAGTTAGTTCCTAACAAAATAATTAAAAAAATTCATGTCGGCTCATAAAAAAAAATTATGATTTAAGTATTTAAAAAAAATCCATGTTGGCTCAAAAATAAAATATTATGAAAAGTAATAAAAAAATCGATGTTCATATATCAAATAAAAACTTAAAACTTAAACCAGATGTATCAATCAAGAGAGATCAAATTTCTTGAGTTTAAATTAAACCAACATAGATCCATCTTAAACCCGTATCTACCAAGCACCGAGAGGGATCCAATTTCTTGAGGTGTATTTCTTTTTTTAAAATTTAAATTCAAGAAATTTGATCTCTCTTAATTGATAGATCCTCTTTAAGTTTTAAGTTTTTATTTTATAAACGAACATCTATTTTTTAATTGCTTTTCATAATATTTTATTTTATGAACCAAAGTGGATTTTTTTTAAATACTTTTCATAATGTTTTTTATGAGTGGACATGAATTTTTTTAATTATTTTGTTAGTAACAAACATTACATCAAAAACATTACAACATCTCCCCCATACTCACTTTACTTTAAGTTACTTCTTTTTACTTTACTTTACTTTACTTATTTTTACTTCTTTTTACGCCCAATCACCTTTTACGTTTTATTAGATGTAATGCTACATTTTTACATTTTATTACTCGGTGCAAAAAAATACACCTTAAGAAATTGTATCCCTTTGAGTGCTTGATAAATCCAAATTTAAAATGAATCTAGACTAGATAGAACTAGACATAAATTTATGTAATATGTTAATCGTATACCAAAGGATCTCCTTTTAAGGTAAAAAATAGGCTTGAAGTCAAAGTTTCACGGGTAGCTAAAAGTTTTTTCATGGCCCAAGATTCATGCTGTAAAAACCTTGCTCTTTGGATTTTGCCACATTTTAAGGAGATGTTAAAAAATCAACTGGAGTTTTCGATTGGCCAAGAATTTGACGTAGAAAGGGAAGAATATTACAATATTAAATTACTCTTATGTAAATATTATGAAGCTTCAAAACTATAAAACTTCATCTTATTATGAAATATAAATTCTATAAGATTTTAAAAACCCAAAACCTTATTTTTAATTAAAAATGGAATATTATTATAAAATTTAACTTAAATTAAAATTATTAAAAAAATCTAAATCCCTATCCTTAACTTAAAAATGAAAATGAAAAATGGAATAACAGTATTGTTATAAAGTATAAATTATATTAAAATTTTATATTTTAAAAAAAAATTTAATTAATATTTTTAACATTAATTATATATGTGAAAGTGATAAACATTTAATACAATGCTTTTTATTATTTAATAATTGAATAACAAGTAATGTTATCTTAAATAAAAATAATCTTAAAGATTGGATTTTATATACATGTTGAATTTATACATGTTATGTGTCCAAAATCTAATAAATATAAACCAATTTTGAAATGGATGTTACAAATTTAATAATTATAAAATTTTATGTAAGTTGATAGTGAAATTTTTTTTTAATATTTAGGATCTTTCAAAGTTTAACATATAAATTATCATTTTCTTTGAAGATAATCTATATAAAATAAGTCATTAATTTCATAAATATAATCATAATTTATCAATATTTTATTTAACATATAAGTATTTTCTTATGAAATAATTTATATAAAATAAGTAATAAATAATTCATGATTTTGAATAATTCACTAAACAATTATTTATAAAACAAAACAAACAAAATTGTTATATTTAAAAAAAAAATTAAAACTAAAAATTTCCTTCTCCTATAATTCAACTTCACATTGATTTCCTTACAATAAAAGACCTCATTTATTTATTATTTTAAAATGAAATAAAATATCTCATTTACTTATTATTTTAAACTTCTTTTAAAACCTTAGTATCCACTAATATATTAAGAATATTTCAAAACTAAAACACATTGTATATCCCAAAATTATATTATGATAACAACAATGAGAAAATTATTAATGGAGGGTGTAAAGCTTATTTTGGTCTTG
Source organism: Larix kaempferi (assembly GCA_027924585.1). Classification (NCBI taxonomy): domain Eukaryota; kingdom Viridiplantae; phylum Streptophyta; class Pinopsida; order Pinales; family Pinaceae; genus Larix; species Larix kaempferi. The sequence continues at coordinate 266,114 of BSBM01000053.1, read as the reverse complement.
AAAATAATTGTAAATCAACCAGCCTTGTGATATGGAATAAAAGGAACTTTCTTTTTGAAACTTTTGTTAGTGCACTTGTGATGTTTGGGGTTGCAACATCTCTAAATAATCATGGAGAAAGTTCGAACAAATCTTAAAGCATTTCATAGTATATAACCTCAAAATTAAAAGAAATACACCCTACGATATTCTCCTTCTAGAAGTAGGTATTTCCTCCATAGAGAGCATAGCTATGACTAGGAACCCAATGTACAAGTACATGATAAATAACATGGTAGACCAAATACTTCCTAAAATTGCTTTAAAATCTAGTTGAGACCAACTTTGCCTCGAGAGATTGCTATAAAGGCACAAGCTTGGTTAAATCATTAGGTGATTGACAAAAATGTCACTTTGCAAGATATCAATAACATTAAAAGTATCATCACATCTAATTTTAAATAGAAAATGTGGGGTGAGAAAGAATTAGAGGATAAAAGAAAATTAAAATATAATAAGGAGGTCATTAACCCTAATGTAGAAGATAAAAAATAATTTTTTTTTTCTAACTACTTTGAAGAAATTGTGGTTTCATAATATTTTATATAATACAAACCTCCCTAACCTTCTAATTTTCCAAAACCATGACAACTTAGGAACGCTTCTTTCTAAGCTTTTTGAGCACATAAATAAAATTTAACAACAATCCAAGTAATCTTTTTAAGATTTAATAGACTAGAGTTGGATGATAACTCCCATCATCATTATCATCATTTACTTTATATTTTGAATTTTTCTTTAATCATTCAATTATTTTAATATATATCTTTTTAATTATTAAATTATTATTTTATATAATTTTTTTTTATTAAAAATAACCACTAAGTGGCATTTGATATCATGGATTCAAATCTCAATGGGGCTTTATGTTCCATTTTCACAACTCTAGTTGCAGATTACTCTAATTACAATTTGAAAAAACTAATAACTTATTTTATTTTTACTAAATTAACTATTTTTTTATTTTAAGTTTTTTAGGAATTTTTTTTTAAAGAATAACATTCTAGAAACTAAAAATGTGAATCCTCATTTTCCACATCCATTCCATTTTATTTAAAAGTATTATGAAATATAATTTATTAAATAAAATTAAATATTTATAAATTTGAATATTTGAACGTGTAACAAATTTAATTTATTTTCTATTTTCAGAAGGTTTTTGGAAGGAGAGATGGTGATTTAAAGATGTATATTGGGTGGGAAGGAAGGATATATAATTGAAAAAGAAATATAAAAAATAAAACAGAAATCTTGGTTAATTTTATTAATTCTTAAATTTCTAAACATAAAGTGTAATTATATTTTTGCAAAACTATTCTAATTTTTAAGTATTTTTTATGGTTTCATGTTCAAAAAATAAAAATAAAACAAATCTTGTAGAGTTTAGCCAATCATTTAAAATAGTGTTTGGAAAAATAATATGATGATAATTTAAAAAATAATATTTAAGTTGAAGATGTGTTATGATAAAGATTTATACACTAATCCAAAAAAATAGATATTATAAGATATGATCAACCCTAAAAGAATAAAGTATTTTTTTGTTTGTAACCAATATAAATTCATCTTAAACTTGGATCTATCAAGTATAGAGAGATATCCAATTTCTTGAGGTGTAAATTTTTTTATCTTTAAATTTTTACGAAGAAAAAAATTACACCTCAATAAATTGGATCCCTCTCACTCATTGATAGATTCAATTTTAAATGGACCAATGTTGGCTTTAATTTTTTTATTTTTTGAGTGAACATGAAAATTTTTAATTACTTTTTTATTTTTATTTTTGTTAACTTATGAGTCAATATTAATTTTTAATTTCGCGCACTTATCTACTGTAGATGCCATTAGTTTAAAAATAAAATCAAACATCATAGGTAGAAATAATAATAATAATAATAATATATCTCTAAGGATAGGGATTAGCTAGACATCAATTTGGTGTATAAGACCTTTTTACTTGTCTTATATACACTGCCCTTAAATATTTGTAATACTAAAGCCAATTCAAGTTGTACTTCAAAATAAATATAAATTTCAAAATAATTAATGCAATGCTAACCTTCCAAAACTTTTAACTCTCATAACTAAAAAATTAAGAAATACATTTCCTAAAAATTAATTTATAAATAAAAATTAAAAATATTAAATTTGAACTTTCAAAAAATACGAGTGAGAATCTATATTGAAAAATAGTTGAACATTTAAATTTTATTTTAAAATGATAAATAATATTAACTTATTTTATTTTAATATAATTTAAATTTTTAATTTAAATGTATTGAATAACTAGCAACATTTTTACTTGGCGATAAAAACACTTAATTTATTTTACATGATTTGATTAATTTATTGAGAATCTATATTGAAAAAAATTGAACATTTAAATTTTATTTTAAAATAATAAATAATATTAATTTATTTTATTTTAATATAATTTAAATTTTTAAAAAGTTGAACATTAAAATTTTATTTTAAAATAATAAATAATATTAACTTATTTTATTTTAATATAATTTAAATTTTTAAAAAGTTGAACATTTAAATTTTATTTTAAAAAAATAAATAATATTAACTTATTTTATTTTAATATAATTTAAATGTATTGAATAACTAGCAACATTTTTATTTGGTGAAAAAAAGACTTAATTTATTTTACATGATTTGAATTTTTCAAGTAATTTTGTTTTCCAATTTATTGCTTTTATTATTAGAATTGTAATTTTGATTATAAAATAAATAAAAATTCTTATACTTATTCTTATCACAATTATACAATTTCAACAATTAAAAAATACAATTTTAACAATTTACTTATTCTTATCAAACAATTATACAATTTCAACAATTTCAATCTAGGAATATTTCCCATTTCGAAACCCTAACACTAGTTACATTTGTTTGTGAGTCCAATTGATTTTTAAGTTCCACTAATTTTTTTTGGCCCTGTGACATTGTAAGCAACCCGTTGAAGTTTGCATTGTAGCTTCAACCCTAATCTCTATAGTTCTTGGTATCGATCGCCCGATAGATTGGTGAAACAAGGTATAGCATTATTATAAAATTGACTCTGCGCTGTACGCATCTTTCGTTTCCTGTACTGTGAAAATAGGTATTCATATGGGTTTCTTCAAAGAAGCATTTACGAATCTGTCATATCGTCCCCAGCGGGACCCTCGTTACATTAATAAAATCAGAATTTCAGTCTGCATCACTGGGCCTCTTTTCGGCTTGGTCACTTGAGCAATGCAGAGGTGTAAAGCGGCTTGCAGTGAGGGCGTTTCTGTGGAGGGTGCCTTTTTCACGTACACAGAGACGCTGTGCTATGGGCCCAACAACTGTGCTGGTTCGTTACAAGCATATGGGCAGTTTTATAAACCATGAGGCTAGATCATAATTTTCCATTAGAACGAATGCTATCTCTAACAAATAATCGCTCTCAGTTTTTTTAGACAAAAATATTCTATATTAACTCTCTTGTTTTATTACCAGTATAGATCCATCTTAAATCCAAATTTATCAAGCACTGAGAATGATCCAATTTCTTGTGTAATTTATTTTTTTAAATTTAAATTCAAGAAATTAATTATCTTTCATAATTTTTTATTTTGTGAGAGATGGATTCAACTCTATATAAAAACTCACTTATTTTACTACTATTGAATATGTTTTCTAAACATAACCATGGCAATGTTGATAATTGAAATTCAAATATGTTTATTTTTTCATAAAAATTTATATTGGTATAAAGGTGTTAAGTTTTGGATAGATTAAAGGGAATCAAGGAAAGAAAGAGGTTAGTCTAAAAAATAATGAGAAGAATAGAAATATTATTACATCTAAATTTAAGGAGAATATATGAGGTGCTAAAATTCCTTAAATATCATGAAGATGATAATCATTAATGTCCTTAACACACTCACATTAAAGTGCAATTTCAAAATAATTACTACAATATTGTTCCAACCTTTGTACCAAAGAGTTAAGCCAAGAAGACACAATAATGCAATTGAGGTTTGCCCAAGTCTGATTAAATTTAAATGGAAGCATGGTAGTTTAGCCATCAATTAGTTAAGTTGGGAAGGTGTTTTGTACTAAAAGTGTGATGAGCATCACTCCCATTGAAGAAGGTTTGCAAGTAAGCTTAATGGCATCATCCTCGTCACATTGAATATTTAATTTGTGCACCTAATGTATTAAATTCCATTGCTTGGAGTCACACAACAGAAGCATCGAGAAGAAATGATGAAAAATTGGCTAAGTGTCAAAGTTCTCAAGAGGTCCAATAAAATAAACCTAAGAGAGAATTAGAAGATGACACATTGAGGCCTATGATTGGACGCCAGGAGCTCACAATGGAGGCCTATAAACCAAGTTGTTCACTCGAAGATTTGAAGGAATTAGCCTGACAACAATTTGGGTGCCGACACGTGGAAGAATCCGATTGGTCGTCGACGTTGTGCATCAAAGTTCTCAACAGTGGAGTCCAGGAAAAGCACCAATGAAATAAGACTGATAACCATTCAAAAGACAATGTGTGGTAGTAGGAGATTGGACGTTGGTGATTATCCATTGGAGATGTTAAGTGTGTGGATGGTTTAAAGGTCAAACGGAGAACCCCGAGAAGGTGACAATTGGAAAATTTTGATAGGTCGTCCAAGTTATATATCAATAGTAGCAACCGAGGTGTTTGTTTGAGGAGCTAATGGATAAGGTCCAATGACATATCAAACATCGACACATGGATACAACATAGTGGTTGTCAAAGTACGACATCAAAGTTGCATGATGGTGTCGGTAAGGTGAGGACCAATGGAGGAACCCAGAACAATCATTTAGGAGATATGTAAGCGATGCAATAAGGTGAAATGGATCTGAAGGCAGATGGAGTGTCCGAGGGGACACGTTGTCAGAACTATAGATCTAACTAAACTAGCATACCTATCTTAGCAATCAATAACATATCAACATAAATAAGAGAAAAAAGAGAACAACGAAAAGAATACACTAGATTTATGTGGTTCACCCAATTGGGATACGGGAATGGTTGCATCTTCCATTAATATGAAAAAGATCTCAAAGATTATATGGCATCCTCACATATGCATCAAATCAAGCTCCATCATACAATGTGTGTACAAATGACATACACAACAGGTGAATTGTGATGAATGACAATCAACACATACATAAAAGGGTCTCCTTCACCTCTCTTATATACTAACAAGTTTGGATTACAATACATCCCATAACACACGTGGGATAAATGCATTTCCTCCTCTTTATATAGAGAATGGTTACAAAGGATATGATTACAACAATGCCTGTGGGATAATTCTTTTTTTATAACATTAGAGTTATTTTATGCCTTTAATTGATATTTTACCAATATATCGCATAAGTCATCATTACATATTCTAACACTCCCCCTTAATGATGACTGGGAGAAAGAATACAAATGGAAGAAAAGTGGAAACACACCAAAGTCCCCCTTGATGACAACTTCCAGAATGCTCCATAAGATGCGAATAAAAAACACTTCGCCTCACTGAATCATGAAATTGTACATGAACTAGGTTGTATGATGAAATACCAACAACAAGATGCCCAGATCTAAGAGAAGCCTTTATGGCTACTAGATCCAACAGTAAAATGTCGAGGACATGTGATGCAATCCAATAGCAAGGTGCCCAGATCACCACAAGAATCATCACAACCATAACTGATAGTTGAAGAACTCTGATATAACATCCACACGAGTGTACCGATACTTTCTGATAGCTGATACAACAGAACATGTGTCTAAGAACACCACAATAGTGTACAGATACCCAGATGGCCAATTCACATGCAGATATCAGACATTCTTCCAATCAAGGTGCAATATAAATATCTGTAGAAGACCTCAAACATTGAAGAAACAAGACCCCAATGGTCTATACATCGAAACTGATATATACAGATGAACATCATGACTTTAACAGTAAAAGATGGATTTTCATCATACAACATTACTGAAATATGATAGAACATGATAAAATTCAACATTGTACATTCCTTCTTAAGAGGAACAATGCTAAAAAACCAGAGATCCACAACCATCAAATACTTAAACAAGGAAGGAATAACGAAAGCAAGCTATCCCACAACATGGATAACAAATATGCACAAAGGAACTTCCAAGAATAAAGCATATAAAAAACATGATAAGCCCAAAAGACATAAGATATGATAAAATGACATTACTGAAGAACATATAAATAAATGATGTTGCTTCTATGCAAGACCATATAAATTTGAGCAAAAGATGATAAAAAAGGTTATGACATGATATAAAAGATAGAGGGGCATAAACAAGAGTGAGTATAATAGATACCAAGATAGAATAATGAGCCAAGATTTCACTTAAATATATGAAAAAATTTAGTCGTCGAGTAACTAATGTTAAGCATAGGTGCATTTCTTATTAGCATTATGTTAATATGCAAGAGATCAAATGCCCTGTAAATGTCAATGCTTCCATTCAGGAACGTTAGAGACCAAAAACACATGTCAATGCTTCCATATAGGAACGTTATAGAGACAAGTAGGAACAATATAACCTCTGCAATCATAAGAATATAAATCCTATTGCAAGAAGAACAAGGTGCTCATGACAAATATTTCAAGATTATAATATTGCTCAAAGCCATATAAATATTGAGTAAAAGATTATTGAAATAAACATGACATGATATATATGAAAATAAATCAAAATATTTAATATGATCAACATATAGTAAATTATGATCAACTCATGATATCACTTATAAAAAATTATGAAATGACAAGTCACTAATGGCCTTAATCATGGGTTCATTTCTTGTTAGCACTGTGTAAATATGCAAGAGATGAAATTCCATCGAAGTGTCAATGCTTCCATATAGGAATGTTAGAGACAAACAACACAGGAACTAGAAACAATCTCTGCAATACATGAAAAAAAAACTATATCCAAATTAAAGAACTTATGACAAGCCAAAAAATATGATATCACATGCATTAAAAAATTGACTTTACTCAAGAAATTAATTAGCAAGAGCATATAATGATCATAAAGATATTGCTTATAAAAAACACTGAAATTGCTTTTACACAACGGTCAACAATAACATATAAATAAAGCAAATAATGATCACACGATAACACATATAGAAGTTTCATTATCATGATTAGAAGAGTGATACCATTTTAGAATATCACTTATAGATATGAAAATATAGTCATGAAACAACTAAATCCTAAGCATAGGTTCATTTATTGAGGTCACCATTACCATACTAGAGATCCATGCCCCTGAAAATGTCAAAATATCTTCCACACAAAGAAGGTTAGAGACATAAGAACAAGACAACCTCTGTAAATATGATGAATCGGAACAAAAACCTAATGCAAAGAGATCAAGAAGCTTATGACAAGAATATCAAGATAAGAGATGAAACTTTTCCAAGGTGTAACATCCCAAAAATCGCTAAAAATTTAAAACTTTTGATATAGAAAAATCATAGAGAAAATGCTAATTGCAGAATGAAATATGTTTAAATATTTATCTAATGGCATCTTCACATTGTTATTTCTAAACATAAAAGACAACAGATTTATAAATTAAATGCGATATAACAATATCTATCTTTTCATGTTTTAATGATTTTAGTAATAAATACTAATGACTTGTTTGCATATTTCTGAAGGGGTTCCTACAGGGTGCCCTTGGGTTTTACTTAGCTTTGATAGCTAAAGCTGTTAAATTTTCAGAATTTACTTCAATCTGATCTAGGATCTTAACTGAGAAAACAACATGTACAGCAAATCTACAGCATATCATTCATGGACACAATAATGCAAGCACAGAAGAGACACAGAGTTTACTTGGGGAAAACCATAAAGGTGAAAAACCCCAATAAATTCCTCAGAGATAGATAGAGCAATGATACAACCAGAATACAAGAGATAGTCTTCTCCTAGCAGCAGAGCCTCCTCCTCCAAAAGTGCGCCACTCTCCATAGTGTGAGTGAGAGAATAGAATATGTAAAATGAGAGAGACACACTCTCTATTTATACACTAACTTGACTTGACCTTTACTCAACTAGGTCGGCCTCAACTTAACCACTTAACATAATGCTGACTAGGCCGACCCCCACTAGGGTGGTCTAATAACCCTTTGACGCACATGGCCGACCCCCAATAGGTTGGTCTAATAACCCTTTGACCCACATGACTTATATAGGGCCGACCCCAACAAGGTGGTCTAATAACCCATCAAGTATAAGTTACGACACTTACAATATAAATGACGACACTTCCGTATAGAGGAATAATAACATCTCTATAGGAATACAACCACTTCCGTATAGAGGAATAATAACATCTCTATAGGAATACAATATACATATATGTTAAATACATTCAGAAGTTACATATACATCAACACTCCCTCTTAACTAGGAAGGTATTTCTCGACACAGGTCTTCTAGCACAAGTCATCTTCTCTGGATCATCATCACTGGATAATCATCATTGAGTCATCATCATCATCACTGCTGCTTCTATCTCAATCAATCTCTGAATCTAATCATCATAGGAAGTTCTACAGAGCCAGTCCTTTTTCATACTGGATGTAGCCCACCACCTGCAGGTCTTCGTCATCACTAGCCATACTGTGGAATTCTCAGGACTTATTACGTGTGTCACAAAACCTGGCTGCAGCATCCCAGGCTATTACGAGCACGCAGCTCTACCTGTAGGATCTCCCAGGAGCACATTACATGTGACCCATCACAAAACCTGGCTGAAGCATCCCAGGCTGTTACGAGCACACAGATCTACCTGTCGGATCTCCCAGGAGAAAATTACATGTGGTCATGGCAAAACCTGGCTGAAGCATCTGAGGCCTTTTTCATCCTGTCCATATCTCCCAGGAGCAAATTACATGCCATAGGACAAAACCTCGAAAGAGCATCTGCCAGATATCCCAGGGCATGAATTACATGCCATAGGCAAAAACCTCGAAAGACTATCTGCAGATCTCCCAGGGCACAAATTATATGTCCTCCCAAGCAAAACCTTGAAAGAGCATTTTCCAGATGTCCCAGGGTACGAATTACATGCCATAAGAAAAACCTTGAAAGACCATCTGCAAATCTCCCAGGGCACAAATTACATGCTTATCTGGACAACCTGATCCACGGCCACAAAGTATTATCTGATACTCACCATACATCATCCTGATGTACACATGATCATCCTGACCATCATCACTGCAACATCTTGTTGCATGTCATCTGGAGAAGCTCATCATCCACGATCATGCTGATCATACAATGCATCCATCTGATGCACACCAAGTATCTACCTGATACATATCATCATACATAGTGTATCCACCTGATACATAGATACATGATCCACACAATGTATCCACCTGATACATATACAAATACATGGTCCAAGCATCCAACATGATGCTTATAGAAAATACATACACATGATCCAACCGATCATATCCAGCATCCAACATGATGCATACATACATAAAAATGATCCAACTGAACATATCCAGCATCCAACATGATGCATACATACATATAAAAATGATCAAACTGATCATATCCAAGCAGAAACTAGAACATCATCCTAATGTTCGTCATCTAGCGCTTACATCCACAGCCATGTGAAGGATCCTCCTTCCAACATGCTTGGAATGGCTTCAGAAAATGTGTCCATCACTTCTTCCTCGAAGTGTCCTCGATCTGAAGAATGCCAAGCCTCTCTCTGAAGTACTCGAACTTCACCCTGACTAGTGGCTTCGTCAGCACATCTGCAATCTGCTTGTCCATTGCAACATACAGGAGCTTCACAGCTCCACTCTGCACCATATCCCTGATATAGTGATATTTGATCTCTATGTGTTTCGACCTGTCATGAAACACTGGGTTCTCGGACAGCTTCACACAACTCTAGTTATCACAGAAGATACCAGTAGCATCCAACGGGAGACCAAATAACTCAGACAGTAGCTTCCGTAGCCATACTGCCTCACAACTAGCTGAATAGGCTGCAACATACTTTGCCTCAGCTGTACTTAGTGCTACACAGGACTGCTTCCTGCTAAACCAAGAGATCACACCTGATCCCATACTAAAGCAACACCTAGATGTGCTCTTCCTATCTGCAGCACTGCCTGCCCAATTTGAATCAACATAACCCTGCAGGTTAAACTTTTGATTCGCTTCATATTTGAGCCCATAATCCACTGTACCTTTCAGGTACCTCAGAATATGCTTTACAACAACTAGGTGAACATTCCTCGGATCTGTCAGGAACTGGCTCAATGTGTTCACCGCAAAGCAAATATCTGGTCTCATGTTCGTCAGGTACATCGAGGACCCAATCATCTGACGATACATAGTGACATCAACTGGTTCAGATGAAGCATCACATAGAAGCTTCAGGTTCGATGCGATAGCCTCATACTCCATCATCCCGAACCTCTTCAGGATCTCTACTACATACTTCCCTTGTCCAAGGAAGATTCCATCTGCACTCTGCCACACCTCCATACCTAGAAAGTGGTGCATCATACCCAAGTTTTGCGCACATATGACTCCCTGTCATGTGTCTCAAAACCAAGTGGCTGCTCCACATACACTTCTTCTTCAACTACACCATTCAAAAAAGTTTTCTTGAATCCATATGGTGTATCTTCTATTTCATCACTTTTATATTTCTCTATGCTGCCATCTACAGCATGCTTGATCTTGATAGATCCATATGGAAGTCATAACAAACTTCCCTTCAGGTCTTGGGACTACATCCCAAACATCATTCTTCATGATCGAGGATCATGGCATTCCATTTCTTCATCCCAGATCCTGGGAACTTCAATATCTTCAATAGATATCTTTGTTGCTGGAACAAATGTTGTAGTCCTTTTGTAGGTGAAGATATACTGTCTTTCCTACAAAACGGGTTAAATTGCATGATTAGAAACATCTCATAATTTTCAGAACAAATTCTTACACATAAAGAAATATGTCATACAATCATGCAATTATCTTAGCCAATGCTTCAATACAACATTTATCCATATCCCGTAACTATCTAGATGCTTTCCAATCTCTACCAGAACATTGTTAAGAGTGTGCACAACTCCCAACATGTCAACAAAGAGGTTTCGTTCTAGATAAGTAGCAATGGAATGTTGTATAGTGCCATAGGCTACTTAACCATGCATATTAGTAGTATACTGTTCATCAATGCAACTATTCTAATATGCATAATACACAACCTAATTCTAGGAACATCAGTATATACATTATTGAACAGTATTATTTAAATAAAATATGCAAGTAATGACAATTCAAATACTTATCTTTGTTTGTTTGTTGGGTTGACTCCCTCTTAGTCTTTGCTTCTTTTCTGCAACTCCATTCTTATGTGTATTGTGAGAAGTGGTCAACCCCCTCTGAATATCTGCATCCTTGCAGAAACTACTGAAGTGTGCTCCCTCTTGATCTTTGCTTCCTAGATTACCTGTCCTTGAACTTATATACATTCTCGATCCCTATGCATGATTGTTAGTATCATCATTGTGTTATCCTTTAGATCTCATACATAATCAAACATTCATTAGTATAATCTTAAAATTATCAAAACACAATAATCTCAAGCATGTATAGTCAGGATCATTTCAAACACAGATAATAAACATTAGTATTCAAGGTTTCAGGGAAGTCTTCTTTTACTCATGCATATTCTTATTTGAAAATCATCAATCAAGATAAGAGATATAATATGCATAAAACCCGTGATTACTCAAACCTATACCTTCATGATTCTTCTGGTTAGTCATAAAATCAATTATGGTAAGAAACATAATATGCATACAACCATGACTATTCAAACCTATGACTTCATGAATAATCATTATCAATAAGAGAACAGTATAAGATCCTAACACAAGGGAGGATTCTATCTTGATATAGGAAAAACATACCTGGATTAGCATGCTAGTTAGTTATGTCTAACATACTCACATGATGTCTTCTTGTTCTTCTTCAATGACTTGTGCTAGTAACCTGTATATCTCATAGGTTAACCATTACAAAACCAAGTTGTACATACCTCGTAAATGGATCTTCTTTGATATCCATGACAATGGATGAATCTCTGTCCTTATGTCATCACGATCATATGTTCTTGAACCAGAACATGATTTGTCTTTCTTGGTGTACCTTTCATGTTAGTAGACAACATAACCCTCATACAACACCATAATGCATTAGTACAATCATACGTGTTAACACCCTAATCAATGAATATTTTCTATCGTGCATTCATAATTTTATTAAGGTGATACGACAAGTCTAAAATCAAGATTGTACTAACCGTAATAATATGAAGGCCTTAGCCTCATCTCCCTCTGAAACATGAACTTCTTCACTTATGCAGGTGACCAATCCATCCTCTTCTAGGATTAACCCAATCCACTTGATTTGCAGGAACTGGATCTGGAGCTATATTAGGGTTTGTCAGAGAAAACCCCAAAATTCAAAATTTGAATTTCGAACTTCTGAAAGGATAAAAATATGCGCCCTGATGCGCTAATCAAACTGGTATATTCAGAATTTGAAAACTGCAAAGTTTCACTCCTCAATTTTGCCTTTGAAACTTTCGGATTCGCTAGACGTGACCTCGAACTAGGGTTTGATGAATCCCACTCTTCTTCTCAATCAAAAGGTTTGATCCAAAGCTCTAAGCTTCTATTTTTATGAGGATCTTCCAGCTGTGGTCACAGATTTAAAAAATTCCCAATTTTGCAGAAGCCCTAATTTTCCACTTTTCTGATCAAAGTCGCGAACGAGGGTCTGATCAAGCCCGGCCTTCTGCCCAACCAAAAATTCTGATCTCTGTCTCTAAATTTCGATTTTTATGAGTAGCATCCATCCATGGTCTCCGATTTCAAAAATTCCAACTTTCTCTGAATCCCTAAATTCCGGAAGCCATGAAAGAAGGTACTAAAAAATAATTTTGTTTTGACAGAAATATGTACCTGATTTTTTCTGGTGTAACTCCGAACTTTTCAATCCACAGGGTCTGAAAAATTTTCTTGAGATAGCACAACCGGTTATCTTTCCATATCGACAGGTCTGACCTCAATTGGACTTTCTGAGAGAGAGTTATGCCAAGTGTCGCAACGTGACCTGTTTATGGGATAATAAAGGAGAGTGAACTTGTACAGCTTTCCACGTGTCACTGGTTAAACTTTGGCCTACGAAATTTTTTCCTGAGATAGTACAGTCTGTGAACCACCTGTCACTTTTTACGAAATTTCATTTGGATCTTCCTAGCACAAGTTATGAACTTTTTCCCACGGTCACCTGATTTTGACTCAGATCTAGAAGAGGCAGAAACCCTATATTGTACAGATCATAAATCACAAAGTACAACGAATTAGAGGTTGTCCTTTGGACACAAGGTACGTGGGGATTTAATCTTCTACTTTTAAATATTTCAGATCCTAAAACTTCGCCAAAATGTATTTATAGAGAAATTTCTACGATGACTGGTTTTTGTTATATTAAGCCCTAGAATCGTAAGTGCAACAAGTGTCATACATGCCATATCATGTCTTCTTTCAGGCTAGCTCTAATACCATGTTAAATTTTCAGAATTTACTTCAATCTGATCTAGGATCTTAACTGAGAGAACAACATGTATAGCAAATCTACAGCATATCATTCATGGACACAATAATGCAAGCACAGAAGAGACATCGAGTTTACTTGGGGAAAACCATAAAGGTGAAAAACCCCAATAACTTCCTCAGAGATAGATAGAGCAATGATACAACCAGAATAGAAGAGATAGTCTTCTCCTAGTAGCAGAGCCTCCTCCTCCACAAGTGCGCCACTCTCCACAGTGTGAGTGAGAGAATAGAATATGTAAAATGAGAGAGAGACACTCTCTATTTATACACTAATTTGACTTGACCTTTACTCAACTAAGTCGGCCTCAACTTAACCACTTAACATAATGCCGAATAGGCCGACCCCCACTAGGGTGGTCTAATAACCCTTTTCCCCACATGGCCGACCCCCAATAGGGTGGTCTAATAATCCTTTGACCCACATGACTTATACAGGGCCGACCCCAACAAGGTGGTCTAATAACCCATCAAGTATAAGTTACGACACTTACAATATAAATGACAACACTTCCGTATAGAGGAATAATAACATCTCTATAGAAATACAATATAAATATATGTGAAATACATTCCGAAGTTACATATACAACAACACTCCCTCTTAACTAGGAAGGTATTTCTCGACACAGGTCTTCTAGCACAAGTCATCTTCTCTGGATCATCGTCACTGGATAATCGTCAACGAGTCATCATCATCATCACTGTTGCTGCTATCTCAATCAATCTCTGAATCTATTCATCATAGGAAGTTCTACAGAGCCAGTCCTTTTTCATACTTGATGTAGGCCCACCACCTGCAGGTATTCGTCATCACTAGCCATACTGTGGAATTCTCAGGCCTTATTACGTGTGTCACAAAACCTGGCTGTAGCATCCCAAGCTATTACGAGCACACAGCTCTACCTGTAGGATCTCCCAGGAGCACATTACATGTGACCCATCCCAAAACCTGGTTGAAGCATCCCTGGCTGTTACGAGCACACGGCTCTACAAGTCGGATCTCCTAGGAGCACATTACATGTGATCTCACCACAAAACTTGGCAGAAGCATCCCAGGCTGTTACGAGCACACAGCTCTACCTGTCGGATCTCCCAGGAGAAAATTATATGTGGTCATGGCAAAACCTGGCTGAAGCCTCTGAGGCCTTTTTCATCATGTCCAGATCTCCAAGGAGCAAATTACATGCCATAGGAAAAAACCTCGAAAGAGCATCTGCCAGATATCCCAGGCCACGAATTACATTGCATAGGAAAAACCTCAAAAGACTATCTGCAGATCTCCCAGGGCACAAATTATATGTCCTCCCAAGCAAAACCTCAAAAGAGCATTTGCCAGATGTTCCAGGGTATGAATTACATGCCATAGGCAAAACCTCGAAAGACCATCTGCAAATCTCCCAGGGCACAAATTACATGCTTATCTGCACAACCTGATCCACGACAACAAAGTATCATCTGATACTCACCATACATCATCCTGATGTACACATGATCATCCTGATCATCATCACTTCAACATCCTATTGCATGTCATCTGGAGAAGTTCGTCATCCACGATCACCCTGATCATACAATGCATCCATCTGATGCACACCAAGTATCTACCTGATACATATCATCATACATAGTGTATCCACCTGATACATATACAGATACATGGTCCAAGCATCCAACATGATGCTTATAGAAAATACATACACATGATCGAACCGATCATATCCAACATCCAACATGATGCATACATACATGAAAATGATCCAACTGATCATATCCAACATCCAACATGATGCATACATACATATAAAAATGATCCAATTGATCATATCCAAGCGGAAACCAGAACATCATCCTGATGCTCATCATCCAGCGCTTACATCCACAGCCATGTGAAGGATCCTCGTTCCAACATGCTTGGAATGGCTTCAGAAAATGTGTCCATCACTTCTTCCTCGAAGTGTACTTGATCTGAAGAATACCAAGCCTCTCTCTGAAGTACTTGAACTTCACCCTGGCTAGTGGCTTCGTCAACACATCTGCAATCTGCTCGTGCATCGCAACATATAGGAGCTTCACAGTGCCTCTCTGCACCATATCCCTGATATAGTGATATTTGATCTCTATGTGTTTCGACTTGTCATGAAACACTGGGTTCTTGGACAGCTTCACACAACTCTGGTTATCACAGAAGATACCAGTAGCATCCAACGGGAGATCAAATAACTCAGACAGTAGCTTCTGTAGCCATACTGCCTCACAACTAGCTGAATAGGCTGCAACATACTCTGCCTTAGCTTTACTTAGTGCTACACAGGACTGCTTCCTGCTAAACCAAGAGATCACACCTGATCCCATACTAAAGCAACACCCAGATGTGCTCTTCCTATCTGCAGCACTTCCTGCCCAATCTGAATCAACATAACCTTGCAGGTTAAAATTTTGATTCGCTTCATACTTGAGCCCATAATCCACTGTACCTTTCAGGTACCTCAGAATATGCTTTACAACAACCAGTTGAACACTCCTCGGATCTGTCAGGAACTGGCTCAATGTGTTCACCGCAAAGCAAATATATGGTCTCATGTTCGTCAGGTACATCAAGGACCCAATCATCTGACGATACATAGTGACATCAACTGGTTCAGATGAAGCATCACACAGAAGCTTCAGGTTCGATGCCATAGCCTCGTAGTCCATTATCCCGAACCTCTTCAGGATCTCTACTGCATAGTTCCCTTGTCCAAGGAAGATTCCATCTGCACTCTGCCACACCTCCATACTTAGAAAGTGGTGCATCATACCCAAGTTTTGCACATATATGACTCCCTCTCATGTGTCTCAAAACCAAGTGGTTGCTCCACATACACTTCTTCTTCAACTACACCATTCAAGAAAGCTTTCTTGAATCCAGCTAGTGTATCTTCTATTTCATCACTTTTATATTTCTCTATGCTGCCATCTACAGCATGCTTGATCTTGATAGATCCATATGGAAGTCATAACAAACTTCCCTTCAGGTCTTGGGACTACATCCCAAACATCATTCTTCATGATCGAGGATCATGGCATTCCATTTCTTCATCCTAGATCCTGGGAACTTCAATATCTTTAATAGATATCTTTGTTGCTGGAACAAATGTTGTAGTCCTTTTGTAGGTGAAGATATACTGTCTTTCCTACAAAACAGGTTAAATTGCATGATTAGAAACATCTCATAATTTTCAGAACAAATTCTTACACATAATGAAATATGTCATACAGTCATGCAATTATCTTAGCCAATGCTTCAATACAACATTTATCCATATCCCGTAACTATCTAGATGCCTTCCAATCTCTACCAGAACATTGTTAAGAGTGTGCACAACTCCCAACATGTCAGCAAAGAGGTTTCATTCTAGATAAGTAGCAATGGAATGTTGTACAGTACCATAGGCTACTTACCCATGCATATTAGTAGTATAATGATCATCAATGCAACTATTCTAATATGCATAATACACAACCTAATTCTAGGAACACCAGTATATACATTATTGAACAATATTATTTAAATAAAATATGTAAGTAATGAAAATTCAAATACTTATCTTTGTTTGTTTGTTGGGTTGACTCCCTCTCAGTCTTTGCTTCTTTTCTACAACTCCATTCTTATGTGTATTGTGAGAAGTGGTCAAGTCCCTCTGAATATCTGCATCCTTGCATAAACTACTGAAGTGTGCTCCCTCTTGATCTTTGCTTCCTGGATTACCTGTCCTTAAACTTATATACATTCTCGATCCCTATGCATGCTTGTTAGTATCATCATTGTGTTATCCTCTAGGTCTCATACATAATCAAACATTCATTAGTATTATCTTAAAATTATCAAAACACAATAATCTCAAGCATGTATAGTCAGGATCATTTCAAACACAGATAATAAACATTAGTATTCAAGGTTTCAGGGAAGTCTTCTTTTACTCATGCATATTCTTATTTGAAAATCATCAATCAAGATAAGAGATATAATATGCATAAAACCATTGATTATTCAAACCTATACCTTCATGATTCTTCTGGTTTGTCATAAAATCAATTATGGTAAGAAACATAATATGCATACAACCATGACTATTCAAACCTATGACTTCATGAATAATCATTATCAACAACACAACAGTATAAGATCCTAACACAAGGTAGAATTCTATCTTGATATAGGAAAAACATACCTGGATTAGCATGCTAGCTAGTTATGTCTAACATACTCACATGATGTCTTCTTGTTCTTCTTCAATGGCTTGTGCTAGTAACCTGTATATCTCATAGGTTAACCATTATAAAACCAAGTTATACATACCTCGTAAATGGATCTTCTATGAGATCCATGAAAATGGATGAATCTTTGTCCTTATGTCATCATGATCATATGTTCTTGAACCAGAACATGATTTGTCTTTCTTGGTGTAACTTTCATGGTAGTAGACAACATAAACCTCATACAACACCATAATGCATTAGTACAATCATAAGTGTCAACACCCTAATCAATGAATATTTTCTATCGTGCATTCATAATTTTATTAAGGTGATACGACAAGCCTAAAATCAAGATTGTACTAACCGTAATAACATGAAGACAAATATACCATAAACTTAATCATGAACAAATCTCAAAACATACCTCGATGATTCATACCTGTCAAGATTTCTTGTAATCTTTTTATGGAAGGCCTTAGCCTCATCTCCCTCTGAAACAGGAACTTCTTCACTTATGCAGGTGACCAATCCATCCTCTTCTAGGATTAACCCAATCCACTTGATTTGCAGGAACTGGATCTGGAGCTATATTAGGGTTTGTCAGAGAAAACCCCAAAATTCAAAATTTGAATTTCAAACTTTCGAAATGATAAAAATATGCACCCTGATGCGCTGATCAAACTGGTATATTCAGAATTTGAAAACTGCAAAGTTTCACTCCTCAATTTTGCCTTTGAAACTTTCAGATTTGCCAGACGTGACCTCGAACTATGGTTTTATGAATCCCACTCTTCTTCTCAATTAAAAGGTTTGATCCAAAGCTCTAAGCTTCTATTTTTATGAGGAGATTCCAGCCGTGGTCACAGATTTCAAAAATTCCCATTTTTGCAAAAGCCCTAATTTTCCACGTTTCTGATCAAAGTCCCGAACTAGGGTCTGATCAAGCCCAGCCTTCTGCCCAACCAAAAATTCTGATCTTGGTCTCTAAATTTCGATTTTGATGAGGAGCATCCATCCGTGGTCTCCGATTACAAAAATTCCAACTTTCTCCGAATCCCTAAATTCTGGAAGCCATGAAAGAAGGTACTAAAAAATAATTCTGTTTTGACAGAAATATGTACCTGATTGTTTCTGGTGTAACTCCGAACTTTTCGATCCACAGGGTCTGAAACATTTTCTTGAGATAGCCCGACCTGTTATCTTTCCATCCTGACAGGTCTAACCTCAATTGGACTTTCTGAGAGAGAGTTATGCCAAGTGTCACAACGTGACCTGTTTATGGGATAATACAGGAGAGTGAACCTGTACAGCTTGCCACATGTCACTGGTTCAACTTCGGCCTCTGAAAATTTTTTCTGAGATGGTACAGTCTGTGTACTACCTGTCACGTTTTATGAAATTTCATTTGGATCTTCCTAGCCAAAGTTATGACCTTTTTCCCACGGTCACCTGATTTTGACTCAGATCTAGAAGAGGCAGAAACCCTATATTGTACAGATCATGAATCACAAAGTACAACGAATTAGAGGTTTTCCTTTGGAAACAAGGTACATGGGGCTTTAATCTTTGACTTTTAAATATTTTAGATCCTAAAACTTCACCAAAACGGATTTATAGCAAAATTTCTATGATGACTGGTTTTTGCTATATCAAGCCCTAGCATCATAAGTGCAACAAGTGTCATACATGCCATATCATGCCTTCTTTTAGGCTAGCTCTGATACCATGTTAAATTTTCAGAATTTACTTCAATCTGATCTAGGATCTTAACTAAGAGAACAACATGTACAACAAATCTACAGCATATCATTCATGGACACAATAATGCAAGCACAGAAGAGACACCGAGTTTACTTGGGGAAAACCATAAAGGTGAAAAACCCCAATAACTTCCTCAGAGATAGATAGAGCAATGATACAACCAGAATACAAGAGATAGTCTTCTCCTAGCAGTAGAGCCTCCTCCTCCACAAGTGCACCACTCTCCACAGTGTGAGTGAGAGAATAGAATATGTAAAACGAGAGAGACACATTCTCTATTTATACACTAACTTGACTTGACCTTTACTCAACTAGGTCGGCCTCAACTTAACCACTTAACATAATGCTGACTAGGCCGACCCCCACTAGGGTGGTCTAATAACCCTTTGACCCACATGGCCGACCCCCAATAGGGTGGTCTAATAACCCTTTGACCCACATGACTTATACAGGGCCGACCCCAACAAGGTGGTCTAATAACCCATCAAATATAAGTTACGACACTTACAATATAAATGACGACACTTCTTTATAGAGGAATAATAACATCTCTATAGGAATACAACCACTTCCGTATAGAGGAATAATAACATCTCTATAGGAATACAATATACATATATGTGAAATACATTCCGAAGTTACATATACATCAACACTCCCTCTTAACTAGGAAGGTATTTCTCGACACAGGTCTTCTAGCACAAGTCATCTTCTCTGGATCATCGTCACTGGATAATCGTCATCGAGTCATCATCATCATCACTGCTACTGCTATCTCAATCAATCTCTGAATCTACTCATCATAGGAAGTTCTACAGAGCCAGTCCTTTTTCATACTGGATGGAGGCCCACCAGCTGCAGGTCTTCGTCATCACTAGCCATACTGTGGAATTCTCAGGATTTATTACGTGCATCACAAAACCTGGCTGCAGCATCCCAGGCTATTACAAGCACACAGCTCTACCTGTAGGTTCTCCCAGGAGTACATTACATGTGAACCATCACAAAACCCAGCTGAAGCATCCCAAGCTGTTACGAGCACAGATCTCTACCTGTCAGATCTCCCAGGAGCACATTACATGGGATCTCACCACAAAACCTGGCTGAAGCATCCCAGGCTGTTACGAGCACACAGCTCTACCTGTCGGATCTCCCAGGAGAAAATTACATGTGGTTTGGAAAAACCTGGCTGAAGCATTTGAGGCCTTTTTCATCTTGTCTTGATCTCCTAGGAGCAAATTACATGCCATAGGACAAAACCTCAAAAGAGCATCTGCCAGATATCCCAGGGCACGAATTACATGCCATAGGAAAAACCTCGAAAGACTATCTGCAGATCTCCCGGGGCACAAATTATATTTCCTCCCAAGCAAAACCTCGAAGAGCATTTGCCAGATGTTTCAGGGTATGAATTACATGCCATAGGCAAAACCTCGAAAGACCATCTGCAAATCTCCCAGGGCACAAATTACATGCTTCTCTGTACAACCTAATCCATGGCCACAAAGTATCATCTGATACTCACCATACATCATCCTGATGTACACATGATCATCCTGATCATCATCACTGCAACATCCTGTTGCATGTCATCTGGAGAAGCTCATCATCCACGATCACCCTGATCATACAATGCAGCCATCTGATGCACACCAACTATCTACGTGATACATATCATCATACATAGTGTATCCACCTGATACATAGATACATGATCCACACAATGTATCCATCAACATACATGATCTACCTGATCATACAATGTATCCACCTGATACATATACAGATACATGGTCCAAGCATCCAACATGATGCTTATAGAAAATACATACACATGATCCAACCGATCATATCGAGCATCCAACATGATGCATACATACATAAAAATGATCCAACTGATCATATCCAACATCCAACTTGATGCATACATACATATAAAAATGATCCAACTGATCATATCCAAGCAGAAACCAGAACATCATCCTGATGCTCGTCATCCAGCGCTTACATCCACAGCCATGTGAAGGATCCTCCTTCCAACATGCTTGGAATGGATTCAAAAAATGTGTCCATCACTTCTTCCTTGAAGTGTCCTTGATCTGAAGAATGCCAAGCCTCTCCATGAAGTACTCGAACTTCACCCTGGCTAGTGGCTTCGTCAGCACAAATGCAATCTGCTCGTCCATCGCAACATACAGGAGCTTCACAGCTTCTCTCTGCACCATATCCCTAATATATTGATATTTGATCTCTATGTGTTTTGACCTGTCATGAAACACTGGGTTCTCGGACAGCTTCACACAACTCTGGTTATCACAGAAGATACCAGTAGCATCCAACGGGAGATCAAATAACTCAGACAGTAGCTTCCGTAGCCATACTGCCTCACAACTAGCTAAATAGGCTGCAACATACTCTTCCTCAGCTGTACTTAGTGCTACACAGGACTACTTTCTACTAAACCAAGAGATCACACCTGATCCCATACTAAAGCAGCACCCATATGTGCTCTTCCTATCTGCAGCACTACCTGCCCAATCTGAATCAACATAACCCTGCAGGTTAAAATTTTGATTCGGTTCATACTTGAGCCCATAATCCACTGTACCTTTCAGGTACCTCGGAATATGCTTTACAACAACTAGGTGAACACTCCTCGGATCTGTCAGGAACTGACTCAATGTGTTCATCGCAAAGCAAATATCTGGTCTCATGTTCGTGAGGTACATCAAGGACCCAATCATCTAACGATACATAGTGACATCAACTGTTTCAGATGAAGCATCACACAGAAGCTTCAGGTTCGATGCCATAACCTCGTAGTCCATCATCCCGAACCTCTACTGCATACTTCCCTTGTCCAAGCAATATTCCATCTGCATGCTGCCACACCTCCATAACTAGAAAGTGGAGCATCATACCCAAGTTTTGCACATATATGACTCCCTCTCATGTGTCTCAAAACCAAGTGGCTGCTCCACATACACTTCTTATTCAACTACACCATTCAGTAAAGCTTTCTTGAATCCATCTAGTGTATCTTCTATTTCATCACTTTTATATTTCTCTATGCTGCCATCTGCAGCATGCTTGATCTTGATAGATCCATATGGAAGTCATGACAAACTTCCCTTCAGGTTTTGGGACTACATCCCAAACATCATTCTTCATGATCGAGGATCATGGAATTCCATTTCTTCATCCCAGAGCTTGGGAACTTCAATATCTTCAATAGATATCTTTGTTGCTGGAACAAATGTTGTAGTCCTTTTGTAGGTGAAGATATACTGTCTTTCCTACAAAACAGGTTAAATTGCATGATTAGAAACATCTCATAATTTTCAGAACAAATTCTTACACATAAAGAAATATGTCATACAGTCATGCAATTATCTTAGCCAATGCTTCAATACAACATTTATCCATATCCCGTAACTATCTAGATGCCTTCCAATCTCTACCAAAACATTGTTAAGAGTGTGCACAACTCCCAACATGTCAACAAAGAGGTTTGATTCTAGATAAGTAGCAATGGAATGTTGTACAGTGCCATAGGCTACTTACCCATGCATATTAGTAGTATACTGTTCATCAATGCAACTATTCTAATATTCATAATACACAACCTAATTCTAGGAACATCAGTATATACATTATTGAATAGTATTATTTAAATAAAATATGCAAGTAATGACAATTCAAATACTTATGTTTGTTTGTTTGTTGGGCTGACTCCCTCTCAGTCTTTGCTTCTTTTCTACAACTCCATTCTTATGTGTATTGTGAGAAGTGGTCAAGTCCCTCTGAATATCTGCATCCTTGCATAAACTACTGAAGTGTGCTCCCTCTTGATCTTTGCTTCCTGGATTACCTGTCCTTAAACTTATATACATTCTCGATCCCTATGCATGCTTGTTAGTATCATCATTGTGTTATCCTCTAGGTCTCATACATAATCAAACATTCATTAGTATTATCTTAAAATTATCAAAACACAATAATCTCAAGCATGTATAGTCAGGATCATTTCAAACACAGATAATAAACATTAGTATTCAAGGTTTCAGGGAAGTCTTCTTTTACTCATGCATATTCTTATTTGAAAATCATCAATCAAGATAAGAGATATAATATGCATAAAACCCGTGATTACTCAAACCTATACCTTCATGATTCTTCTGGTTAGTCATATCATCAATTATGGTAAGAAACATAATATGCATACAACCATGACTATTCAAACCTATGACTTCATGAATAATCATTATCAACAACACAACAATATAAGATCCTAACACAAGGTAGGATTCTATCTTGATATAGGAAAAACATACCTGGATTAGCATGCTAGCTAGTTATGTCTAACATACTCACATGATGTCTTCTTGTTCTTCTTCAATGACTTCTGGTTAGTCATATCATCAATTATGGTAAGAAACATAATATGCATACAACCATGACTATTCAAACCTATGACTTCATGAATAATCATTATCAACAACACAACAATATAAGATCCTAACACAAGGTAGGATTCTATCTTGATATAGGAAAAACATACCTGGATTAGCATGCTAGCTAGTTATGTCTAACATACTCACATGATGTCTTCTTGTTCTTCTTCAATGACTTGTGCTAGTAACCTGTATATCTCATAGGTTAACCATTATAAAACCAAGTTATACATACCTCGTAAATGGATCTTCTATGAGATCCATGACAATTAATGAATCTTTGTCCTTATGTCATCATGATCATATGTTCTTGAACCAAACAATGATTTGTCTTTCTTGGTGTACCTTTCATGTTAGTAGACAACATAAACCTCATACAACACCATAATGCATTAGTACAGTCATAAGTGTAAACACCCTAATCAATGAATATTTTCTATCATGCATTCATAATTTTATTAAGGTGATACGACAAGTCTAAAATCAAGATTGTACTAACCGTAATAACAAGAAGACAAATATACCATAAACTTAATCATGAAAAAATCTCAAAACATATCTTGATGAGTCATACCTGTCAAGATTGCTTGTAATCTTTTTATGGAAGCCCTTAGCCTCATCTCCCTCTGAAACAAGAACTTCTTCACTTATGCAGGTGACCAATCCATCCTCTTCTAGGATTAACCCAATCCACTTGATTTGCAGGAACTGGATCTCGAGCTATATTAGGGGTTGTCAGAGAGAACCCCAAAATTCAAAATTTGAATTTCAAACTTCCGAAAGGATAAACATATGCGCCTTGATGCATTGATCAAACTGGTATATTCAGAATTTGAAAACTGCAAAGTTTCACTCCTCAATTTTGCCTTTGAAACTTTCGGATTCGCTAGACGTGACCTCGAACTAGGGTTTGATGAATCCCACTCTTCTGCTCAATCAAAAGGTTTCATCCAAATCCCTAAGCTTCTATTTTTATGAGGAGCTTCTAGCCGTGGTCACAGATTTGAAAAATTCCCATTTTTGCAGAAGCCCTAATTTTCCACTTTTCTAATCAAAGTCTCGAACTAGGGTCTGATCAAGCCCGGACTTCTGCCCAACCAAAAATTCTGATCTTGGTCTCTAAATTTAGATTTTGATGAGTATCATCCAGCTGTGGTCTCCGATTACAAAAATTCCAACTTTATCTGAATCTCTAAATTCCGGAAGCCATGAAAGAAGGTACTAAAAAATAATTCTGTTTTGATAGAAATATGTACCTGATTGTTTCTAGTGTAACTCTGAACTTTTTGATACACAGGGTCTGAAACATTTTCTTGAGATAGCCCGACCTGGTATCTTTCCATCCCAATAGGTCTAACCTCAATTGGACTTTCTGAGAGAGAGTTATGCCACGTGTCCCAACGTGACCTGTTTATGGGATAATACGAGAGAGTGAAATTGTACGGCTTTCCACATGTCACTGGTTCAACTTCGACCTCTGAAAACATTTTCTGAGATAGTACAGTCTGTGTACTACCTATCACTTTTTACAAAATTTTATTTGGATCTTCCTAGCCCAAGTTATGACCTTTTTCCCACGATCGCCTGATTTTGACTCAGATCTGGAAGAGGCAGAAACCCTATATTGTACAAATCATAAATCACAAAGTACAACGAATTAGAGGTTTTCCTTTGGACCCAAGGTACATGGGGCTTTAATCTTCGACTTTTAAATATTTCAGATCCTAAAACTTCGCCAAAATGGATTTATAGCGAAATTTCTACGATGACTGGTTTTTGCTATATCAAGCCCTAGCATCGTAAGTGCAACAAGTGTCATACATGCCATATCATGTCTTCTTTCAGGCTAGCTCTGATACCATGTTAAATTTTCAGAATATACTTCAATCTGATCTAGGATCTTAACTGAGAAAACAACATGTACAGCAAATCTACAGCATATCATTCATGGACACAATAATGCAAGCAGAGAAGAGACACCGAGTTTACTTGGGGAAAACCATAAAGGTGAAAAACCCAAATAACTTCCTCAGAGATAGATAGAGCAATGATACAACCAGAATACAATAGATAGTCTTCTCCTAGCAACAGAGCCTCCTCCTCCACAAGTGCGCCACTCTCCACAGTGTGAGTGAGAGAATAGAATATGTAAAATGAGAGAGACACACTCTCTATTTATACACTAACTTGACTTGACATTTACTCAACTAGGTCGGCCTCAACTTAACCACTTAACATAATGCTGACTAGGCCGACCCCCACTAGGGTGGTCTAATAACCCTTTGACCCATATGGCCGACCCCCAATAGGGTGGTCTAATAACCCTTTGACCCACATGACTTATACAGGGCCGACCCCAACAAGGTGGTCTAATAACCCATCAAGTATAAGTTACGACACTTACAATATAAATGACGACACTTCCGTATAGAGGAATAATAACATCTCTATAGGAATACAACCACTTCCGTATAGAGGAATAATAACATCTCTATAGGAATACAACATACATATATGTGAAATACATTCCGAAGTTACATATACATCAACACTCCCTCTTAACTAGGAAGGCATTTCTCGACACAGGTCTTCTAGCACAAGTCATCTTCTCTGGATCATCGTCACTAGATAATCGCCATAGAGTCATTATCATCGTCACTGCTACTGCTATCTCAATCAATCTCTGAATCTACTCATCATAGGAAGTTCTACAGAGCCAGTCCTTTTTCATACTGGATGTAGGCCCACCACCTGCAGGTCTTCGTCATCACTAGCCATATTGTGGAATTCTCAGGACTTATTACGTGCATCACAAAACCTGGCTGCAGCATCCCAGGCTATTATGAGCACACAGCTCTACCTGTAGAATCTCCCAGGAGCACATTACATGTGACCCATCACAAAACCTGGCTGAAGCATCCCAGGCTCTTACGAGCACACAGCTCTACCTGTCGGATCTCCCAGGAGCACATTACATGTGATCTCACCACTAAACCTGGCTGAAGCATCACAGGCTATTATGAGCACACAGCTCTACCTGTCGGACAAATTGACATCAAACAATAACAGATGTTCGAGATTTCATACGATGGTAATGATTCGAGAAATGGATTCGCAGCGATATACGAGATACACATTCTAAAAGAAGGGTTAGATCCATGGTGAAAGGATCCGTGGCGATCTATGGGATAAATGATCCAAACAGAGTTTCGACTTCTGATGAAATGATTCCAATCCAAAACAGATTTTGAATGAATGAAAAATGGGTCCATTCGTTTCCATTGGATTCAACTCCATGAATCGGATCCTAATTTAAAAACATATGTATGTAACAATATATCAAATAAACAATAAAAGTGAGTACCCAATAACTGAGGAACGAATCAGTTTGCCTCCATTAAAATCGATTTCCATGAATCAAATCCTGGTTTAAATTTATATGTACATCAGTCTATAATTTAAACATTCAAAATAGAGTATTCATAAATCGGAAATGGATCCATTTACCTCCCTTCAATCGATTTCCCTGAATCAAATCCTGGTTTAAAACATAAATGTACAGCAGTCTATAATTTAAACATTCAAAATAGAGTATTCATAAATGGGAAATGGATCCATTTACCTCCCTTCAATCGATTTCTCTTAATCGAATCCTGGTTTAAAACTTAAATGTACAACAATCTGTAATTTAAACATTCAAAACAGAGTATTCATAAATGGGAAATGGATCCATTTACCTCCCTTCACTCGAATTCCCCGAATCGAATCCTGGTTTAAAACTTAAATGTACAACAGTCTATAAAATAAACAATTAAACAGAGTATACCTAATATATTTTTCAAAAGGGGTATACCGATTCGCAACCTCTATAGTATTCATCTCAATACCAAAAGGAAAACAAGAATGGAAGAACATTGAACCTGATTTGGTCATCAATTTTGAAATGGATAGACCATTGTAGTAGTGGTTGATTCGGCTGTCTAGATCGATCCACCTGATGAAGATACCAACAACCCCTCAGTTGACCTCTGTACTGTATCAAGGTTACTCTGCTTCACCTCAAATCCCCGAGCAAATAGGGTCATAAGAACACACAATGCAAGCTTTTTGTTGGGATCCCCCAATCCCCGAAAAGCTAAACCCAACTCACAAGAATCACAATATGAATTCACTATTATGGTGCCCGTCCAACACTAGGGAGCAAGAGATGCTTTTATCCTTCTCCTCCCTTCTTTTGTAGCCAAAAGTCTTTGTTCCATGTGTCTTCCCATGCATATAGTTCATTTAATTTAATATTTTATTAATATTTACTCTCAATTTACATGTGTCTTTCTCTATCTCAAGTGTGCACTTACTTCCCTAAATTAGTGCAAGGTAGGTGTAGTGGTCTTCATTAGGATCCTACTTATGTTTTAGTTTATATTTAGTTTAATTAATAGTCTTTTAGTTAGACTTAATGCTTTCTACATTCCTTTTTTTTCCTAATACTAAGATAGAATTAAAAGACGATTTCTTTTACTAAAATTCTAATCTATTTTAAATTTCTTCTTTATAAAATTTAAAAGAATAAAATCAAGAATTAAAAATATTTCTTTCATAAAAATTCCAATCTAAATGAAACTCTTTTTCACAATAATAAAATCAATAGAATTTGAATAAAATAATTCTTTTATTAATAATCTTTTTCAATATAATAAAATCAATCAAATTCAATATTGAATAAAATCAATCTTTTTCAAATTTTTTTCGAGATAATAAAATCAATCAAAAATAAATAATTCAAAACAATAAAATCAATTAAAATAAAATCTTGAATAAAATAATTCTTTATTAACAATTCATTTCAATTCTTTTTCAAAATAATGAAATCAATTAAAATAGAATCTCGAATAAAATAACTTTTTTAGTAACAATCCATTTCAATTCTTTCTCAAAATAAAATGGAATAGGATATTTCTTTTATCAGAATAAATTTAATTCTTTCATTATGTTTCCCCAAACTTATATGTGTAATTCCAATTTGCATAATTGATTAGATAACTTCTTCATGTTCTTGTCTAGGTACCCCTTCGGCGAGCCCTTCCGACAATTCATTTTCTTTCTTCTTGTTCTTGTCTAGGTACCTCTTCCGCGATCCCTTATGACAATTCTTTTTCTTTCTTCTTCTTCTTTTCTAGGTACCTCTTCAGCAGGTCCTTCTGATAATTACTTCTCTTTCTTCTTGTTCCTTTTTAGGTACCTCTTCGGCGGGCCCTTCCAACAATTCCTTTTCTTTCTTCTCGTGAGGAGAACTGTGTAGCATTCGGGGAGTCATTATCACGATCTCTCGACTACACTTCTTGGAGACTAAGGGCTTCTGAGGGATAAGGTTATCCTTATCGAGCACCCCTAAACTCTCGTATGCAACCAAATCTGTATGGCCTCTCCCGTACGTCACATGCTTCCCTGAGCCATCTTGCAAGCTTCCAACCCATGCGTGGAGTGTTAATTCAGGGTCGACAGTCTGTCGTCATACCCCTATGTGTTCTTTCCATTCTTACGACCCCTATAATTCCATTGTGGGTTAGTCGATAAATCGTCTTACCTTCCACTGCACACACACACACACTCAAAGTACATATTAAATAGCGGTGCACCATAAAATCTTTTCATCATTTATCATAATACCTCAATCAGTCGAGCATATCTATTATTCACTATTTTCATTTATAAAGTATTTTCATTCAATCATTTTCATAAAATAATATTCAAAGTAAATTCCATGGTTCGTGTTTTATTCAGCCGGTTCACTTCAAAACTAGTGTCCTCACTAGTCTAATCAGTTAAGTACCGAGGCGAGCATTACAAAAAGAAGGAAGATGTTGTAATTTAATTATTAATGGTGGAAATTCATAAATTTTTATGTTAAATGAAGTTGTAACCATATAAATTGAAGTGTACACCTCATCCAAAGCATATAGAGTGTCATGGTTACAAAATGGGAATATGGTCACATTGATGTTAATTTTGATATTAGGATTTATGGTGATAGTATTATGTTTGATGATTTGGAAATGATTGATTGTGATATTTTGTTGGTGAGGCCATGCCAATTTGATGGAAGAGTTATTTATGATTGGAGGAGAAATACTTACTAGTTTGAGAAGGATCAGATGAAATTTAACTTACACCATCTCAAAGTGGAGAAGTCTAACCATGGGATAGTAAGTCTACTTTTTGTGTATGTGAAGGAAGTGGGGTAGCATGAACTTATGGAGCACTGATTTGATGAAATTAGATAGTAGAACATGGATGCTACAACAACATCATTTTTGAAAGAAGAATGAATGTGAGGTTTGTTTTCATTCCTATAATGTTTTATGTGGTGGTATGTTTCAGAAAATGAAATAGAGAAAGTTAAGGATGTAGCCAGGAGGGAGACAACTAAAGCAAAAGTTGACACTTTGGAGAATATTGTACTTGTGCAAAATCTTTAACAAGAATTGTTTGGTAATGATGTCTTAGATGGAGGTTAAGGTGGTAGTGAGAAACATTGAGTGGGAGATATTTAAGAGAGTAAGCATTAATACAATAAAATAAAATGAGGTAAGGTAAACTTATCGGACATAGGGACATATTGAGGAGGAATGGAAAATATGTTAAAAAGTGGGCTAGATGAAGAATATTGTTCGTTAAAGGCATTGAAGGAATTATTGTGGATTATAGTAGTGAAAGAAGAAGAGGAGGATGTATGTACACTATGCACCTTTTTTTATCCTATATTTTGTGCAAAATGGTAAAAATTTTCAACCAAGGAAGTCTGTACAAGAACATCCTTAGTGCTACTATCTATCATGCAAAGTTTAGTTGATTTCAATAGTTAGTATTGCTATGATGATAATTTCATATATTTTATAGAAGCTACTACAACAATTGCTATAGATATAATAATGAATTTCATCACTGATACTTTGAAGCACTCATCAACATGCAAATCTAAGAATAAATTTATTCATTTCCGTAGAAGACCATTCTTGGGGATAATAAGTTAGTGGTGTTCATCTCTTAGCTTAAATAAGAATATATTTTTGAAAATAATCATTAATATGGTATGATGATTTGTAATAGAGTAGGGGACATATTTTGAATTACATAAAACTTACAAAGGTAAATCACTCAAATGAAAAATAAAATAAAATAACTTAAACTGAGGCTTCATATTAACTTGAGAGTGGACGACTACCATAATTCGAAAGGAAGAGGTGAAGCCATTACTAATGCTTGGGATGTAATGAATCATTCCTTCATAAACCCAATAGATGCCAAGTGAAAAGGTGAAGCCATTACACTTCCAATTTCTGTCTAAACAATTATCTAGCGTGAAAAAGGAAGGGCCTTTGGCCTCTAAGAGAAATCAATTTTTTGGTTGCGTTAGTGGACAGAGGCGTTAGGTGAAAGTTTTTTTTATGAATTATAACCAAGTTGGGAGTGGTTGTAGTGGTGTTGATGAGAGTAAAAATATCCTCAAATTATTGTAATAAGACCTTAAAGCTTAGTCAATTTCATTAGTAAAATTTATAGAGTTATGTTCTATTTATTTTTACTTAATTCAATTATATTAAATTATTATTTTATGTGATAGATTCATATTACAAAATTCAACTAGACTTTTTGGTTACATTCTTACTTTTACTTATAACTACGCTTTGGCCCACTAGGTAGCATAAAGAAAGCTCATCATAGAGAATTGAATCATTGAAAGACCATTTGCTCAATTTCTTCTAGCTTTTCATAGTGGTAAATGTGTGTGTTGTTGTGAGTAGTTTATGTGTGTCCAAAACATTGAGGTGGAATAATCTTTAGGTTAAGGGAGAACATGAGAGGAATTAAATCAATATGGATTGTTGTTTTGTGGAGTTTATTTATAAATTTGGTAATATGATATTATCAAACTCAAATGTATTTTTAAAGGGAGGGATAAGAAAGAGCCAAAGAGAGCTTGAATGTGTTTGGTACTTAAAAATTTCATAAAAATAGAGGGAAAATCTCATACAGATGAATATATCAATTTCTATTTTGGTTGTTTGTTTGTTTAAGAAAGGGTGTTGGACTATTGCTCCAATAAATATAAATATAAATACAATTGTTATTGTGTAGAATTATGTTTTAGAAGGTAGACAACTCAGCTATGGTATAAAATGAAATATTTTATTAAGATTTTACTAAGGTTTTGTATAAATTATCACTAAAAAAGAATATGTATAAATATTTACATATATACATGGTTTTTCATTAATGTATTTCTTAATTTTATATATTATTAAAGATTATACATTATTATAATATTGTTGTTATATTCTTATAAAAAGCACTTATATAAGATTGATATAAATAAAATACAAATAATCTTTATAAATATAATATTTCTTATAAAACTAGGGCATCAGAATGGTTGAGTACCTAAATATCTTGGAAAATAGATTTATTTGAATTGAAATATAATTTTGTTAGTCAATTCAAGTAGCCAAATAGAAGAAAATACATTTTTCAAGGATAACATGTTGTAAAGCTAGCTGAAAAATAAGTGCTGTAAAAAACTCAAAAAGTATAACATTATATTTGTAATTTGGATACATGTAGTACCTATTATTGAGTGTTAGAAATTAATTATATATATATATATAAAAACTTGTGTGTGAACATTTTTCTTTTATATATATATATATGTGTGTGAACATTCTTCTTAATAACACCTATATATATATACTAACTTGTGTGTGAACATTTTCTCCTATGTTGGTCAAATTTTCTATCCAACAACCAGACGACAAAGCAAGAATAATGTGTTTAACAAGGCGGGCCATAATCGACGTGACCAAACGCCTTCAGAAATTTAATTTTCTGTCATTATAATCTGCTATTACAGATTATCAATATTTTGAGAAAAGAAAATTTGCCTTCACTCCTGTCTACATAAAAATGAAAATGAAACAACACTTTAATAAAGAATCCAGTACCAAGAAGAAAAGTGACAAACTCAAATTAAAGCAGAAGCCAAAAAAACAAAAAAAACAAAAACAAAAACAAAAGGAAGAAAAGTCACAGACTGCTATTAAAGTTGAAGCCATAAAAACAAAAGAAAAATCCAAATGCAAAAGAGCCCAAGAAGAAATTAATCCACTGTATCAACCAGCAAGTGGTTGATCACATCCAATCGAACTGACACTATCATTAGAGCAATAAATTGCTTTAAAATTTGATTGATATTTTTTTTATTATAAATGTTTAAAAATTTACTCATTACTATTTTAAACATTGACCTTAAAATAGGAATATATTAATGAAGAAAGCCTTTTTTTTTTTTCAATAATATCCACTGTATGTTGCCCATGGGTTACATCACGTCTTAACAAGGAAAGAATTTAATGTTATATTAAATGAAAATAAAGAAGTTAATATATATCTAGTGGTTTAGAAAGTGAAAAATTGGATGAACATGAAATCACTTTTTTTATGGATTATTTAATAATAATAATAATAATTCATATATTCATATACAAATGTTTTGTAAGAGATATTGATTGTCTAAGCTGAAATATTTTTATCATCTAAGAAGACAAATAACAACATTTTTATCATGTATTAATCATAAATTAATAGGAAGTAAATATTATATTCAAAAAGTATTTTAGCATATTAATATTAATATTAATTATATATGGATGGTAGATTATATTACATATTTTAAAAAATGCGTTATTTTAAAAATAGTAGCTTAAGAAAATGTGTCTATTGGTTGAGAAAGTTAAAATTAGTGGGATGAGCATAAAACATTTTTGGGATGAGTTATAAGTTTTAATTTTTCAAAGAATGTATTATTACTATTTAATGAGAAAGTTAAAATTAGTGAGATGAACATAAAACATTTTTAGGATGAGTTATAAGTTTTAATTTTTCAAGGAATGTATTATTACTATTTAATAAATTTTTCTTCATATTTAATAATTTTTTGTTCACGGGTTGGATTCATTTCTTCATCAATAATGAAAAAATGATGAAGAGGTAGAACTCATTATGAATGCATAGTGAGAATAGTGGATATTAACCATGAATTATATTACAAACTTTCAGTTCTCTATTTAAGTTAGTTATGAATTATATTACAAACTTTCAGTTCTCTATTTAAGTTAGTTTATTTTGTATCACTTGATATCAAACTTGGTTTCTACAACTACCACAATAGATCCATGTATCTACCAAAATGTATCCACCATAAGGGATTCTCTCCCTTCTTTGTCAACATTTAGTAAACACTATAAGCGATCCACTCCCACTAGTTTCCTTTTTTTTCAATCCTTGGAAAAGGAAATAAGAGGGCATCGTCTCCTCTCTTCCTTTTTAACACGAACCAATCATTGGATAGAGTTATAGCTCTTCTAGCACACATGGAACCTTACAAGGTCACTCCCAATGATGCGTCACTTATAGAAGCATAGCTACAACTCTTTTTATAGCAAGAGCAAGCAATTCAACAACAAAATTAGTGCTCCAACGATAATATTAGGTGATTAATGCACTAGCTACATAGGCCATGGATATGAAGCTAATCAAGTCCATACCTATGGTGCCATTTGGCCAACACTAGGCCCTAAGTGTCGTTTCCACTATTTTCTAATTATTTCAATTGTAACCAAGTCAAAGCTTGGATTTATGAATTTTCCTCTTATTTCACATATCAATGTGCAACACAAGCATGTGATAAAGTCACATTCGAAGTGTGTCATATTGAAGGCATGGATACCTAATGGTGGGAGAATATCAAACAAAGATGAAGTGCAAAGTCTTTAGTTTGTGTGGAACTAAATGATAAAGTCATTCGTAAGGCTCCTATCGCTATCCATAGCAATGATACCTTATGCACAACAATATGAGAATGTTCTTGTTTGGCGGGCTATTTGGAAGATTTATGGGCACAATGGCTTTAGATCTAGTAATCTCCCAATGAAATTGTTGAACAATATATTGTTGTATTGTAAAATCTCTATGTGAATCTGTCGTTTCATGTGAGGATGAAGGAGCATACGAAAATATTAAGAATTAGAGTGGTCACACCTCAGTATTGTTGGAGAATTCTTTTAAAACCAAGAAAGATGTGTGCTTGGAGGACAAATCCAATATGGGTAACACATATGGGCAAGAGAAAGAATGGAATTTTTTTTTATGGAGGTTGTAATTTAGCTCAATCCAAGTGTGAGATTGATTTCAATGAATCCTCATTGTGGCTATGTTCATAATTAATTTTCTTTAAACAATGATCCCAAAAACCAGTTGAATGAATCCTAGATGTTGTTAAGTTCATAATTAATTTTCTTCCAACCATGAGCCCAAAAACCATCAACCAATTTGCAAAAACATCAGTTGGAAACAAAAAACATGTCCAAGAAAATGTCACTCTCAGAAAGTGTGCATAAAATATCATGCAAGTGGCTAATCAAGAATATAAGTACATAATATTTCAAAGTATTTTTCATGGGGCATTTTCACCATGTAGTTTCAATATTTGGACATTTTCATGGCATACCTATGAAGCCCTAATCCATGAGGTTGACCTAATCATGTCCACAAGTTCCTTTCCCAACCTTGGTTATATTTATTTCCTCTTTGTTTTATTTATCATTTTAGCTTATTTCAAAATTGTTTTCATCTAGCCTTTTCACAAAGATATTTTTGTGAGCCATTTTCATTGAGGAATTTTTACAAGTTGTTCTCACTAGGAATTTTCACAACATTTACCAAGAACAAGTCACCACGCTTACCAAACAAATATCAAAATGGGAGACGTAAAAAGGTAACCCTAGATAGTCTTTGGAAACCTATTTAATCTTTAGATAAACATAGGGAAAAAGATAATCTTGAATTAAAAAAGAGTTAGGAGAAATGATTGATAATAAGTTTACATCATTTTATGGCAAAAAACAAATAGACACTTAAGTAATATTGTTGGAGAATAAGTTGGAAATGAGATTACAAGAAATAGAAAAGAAAGGTCAAAGGAAAGAAACAATCAACCCAAGAAGGAGACATTGATAGTCTAGAAAATCATAACATGAAGAACACGATTAAAGAGTTAGAAGGAGAACTAAACAACAATTTGGCCTTAAGTATAGTTTGGAGGGTAAATTGGATATCAAACCCATTAAATAGGAAATGAATAATATTATAGAGTTAGACCCGTGTAGAAAAAGATATTTGAAACTCATATTTCTTCGTTTGAAAGAGGAGAATGAAAAGGATGCACTATCACTAGTCAAGGAAAAACTATAAGAAAATTTACAATTCAAAACAACTTGTCTAATAGAAGCACATAGGCTAGACAAAATAATTAAGCACAAAAATAGGTTAAATCATGTTAAGGCAATCTCTAATGAACATAAATATGGAATAATCACTAAAACCCCAAGTGTAAAATGGCTTGAAATATTTATAAAAAAAATATCATTCCATAAGATCAACTCGAATTAAGAAAGGGAGTTGAAAAGGTAAAAGAAGCTTGAAAGGAAGGAAAATGATCAATAATAATGAATTTAAAAGCTATAATTAGAGACATAGACCAAAAACATAACAATAATTATAAATTTAAGACAGTTTGGATCCTTTCTTGGAACTATCATGGCTTTCCATGGAGCAAAGGTACTATGCTAATTTAAATCCCAAGTGAACATGATATTAAATTTCTTGTTGAAGCTTGGGTGCATGAAGAATCTAAGGTCCTTAACATAGAAGGATTTGTCTTCTGGTCAGTATAGAGTAAGGTATCCTAGTGTAGAGGAATGAGAGGCATAGCTTGTTACATAAATAAGAACAATATTCCTCATATTAGGCTTCACATGAAAGATCATTTCGATCAATACAAATGGATGGAAATTTCAGATATCAATGCTAAGAATATTTATCTAGCAGGATGTCATTTTGCATCTATTAATTCTACCTTTTATAAGAAGCATAATCTAGATTAATTTTTTCCTTAAAATTTATTAGAATGGGGTATTTATAGCTTCAGAAGTGAAAGAAATGTCCTCTTGGCAGGAGACTTTAATGCTAGAAGAAAAATCAACCAAGATATTATCTTAAAGCATGATTCCAAACCTAATCCTCTATGGTTAGATTAGGTCCTTGTTTTTGCTAGTAGATACAAAAGAAGCTTGAAGGACTTGGCTTATAATTTTTTTAGTACCAAGAGAATCAAAATTTGTAGCTGCCAAGCTCTAATAATTTACAATGGTCTTATGAAGTGAACGAAATCCAACAATATGACTTGTATCCACGGGATTTGTAGTAGTCACATAGATGATGTGATATCTCATATCCTCATATACAACCAGATAGTAAATTTTGAAATGTTAAATGACCATGAGACCAAATCTAATCATAGACCTTCAACCCTAACTCTAAACTTTGATAGGAAAATAATCCCTATGATAAATAATTATAATAACCAAAATCTCTTGGTCTTTGATAACAATAAAACTGATATATTTTTAAGGGATTTAAATAATAAATTAAATATACTATTAGATAAGGACAATATTGAGGAATTTTATCATAATTTTACCAAAACCCTCTCTATTGCAATTAACAAGTTCTTTATCATGGTGTCATGTAGAAAAAAAGGACAACCAACACTTGGTATGGTGAAGAGTGAAATCATGGTAGAAAATCCATTAGGGATGCCTCTAACTAGTCCTTAAAATCCAACAAGATAAATAGGTACAAATCTGTAAAAAGAAAGAAAAAAAGGTACTATATAAAGAGAAAGCAAGAGAAGCTTTTGCACCTCTCTAAGATGGGGTATTTTTTAATGATTCAAATAGTATGCCTAAGTATAGTTTTTTAGACCTCATTACTTTGGATTAAAAAAATCATACATATAGATAACTAAGTGGATATTAAATAAGAAACATACTATTTACTATTAAAACATGTAAATTTTGGAAAATACTATCTAAAAAATAGATTTTATGCAATAACATGTGATTTCTTAGAGTCAAAATTACCAATTAGCAAATTTATTTTTTGAAAAAAGGAAAACAAAGTAGCCAAATGGCTAAATTTTGCCCCTAAGAAATACCCCGCTCTAATATAGATCCTAAAAAAATTTCGAGGCAAATTGTAAGCCATAAAATTGTACAAAAAAATATGATTCCCTTGGGGGACTAGGATTCCTACTTTAAAAATATTTATGAATCCCCTGATGTCATGGAGAATATTTTTAAACACTTTCTACAGAGGAATAATATTTCTCTTTAAAATACATAGAGTTTGGGGTTAAGTGGCCCCCAAAAGGGAAAGCTAAGGACATCAAAGTATAGACAATAGAAATATGAAAAATTGTTGGGCCTATCCTCATCCCTCACATCCACAAGCTCTTCAATTTAGTAGTGAAGAAAGGTTTCCTTTTCAAACCCTAGACGAAAAGGCTCATTGTTCCTATTTTATAAATGGAGAAAACAAATCCATCTAATTATAGGAACATTATGATTAACCTTGTTTTAGCCAAGTTATATGGAATTATTTTCGAAAACAAGATTAACATATGGATAAAAGGTTATGGAAAAAGAGCTAAAAGGTAGGAAACATTTAGGAGCTATCATTCAACTATGGACCAAATTTTTATGCGTATGACCATTTCTAAAGAGTTTCATAATAATAAACCCAATAATATATTCTCCTTTGTTGACTTTAAAATAGAATTCACAACCAGATTTGAACCCAAAATTTGACAACGCCCTCTGACGAAACCCAAAACATTGAGTGTGTCGTCGGATATTACCTTTATAATTTGCAATTTTCTTCATTTTTTTTAATTTGACACCGACTTTTGTTGGATATTTGACAGTAGTTGGATATTCAACGACAATTGTAGAATATATGATGATATCACATCACATTTTCTTAATGGTCAATAGTCAAAGGTCATCGGATTTTTGATGAAAATTTATTTATAGAAACTTGAAATACTAGAAACATTATGATATATTTTCTATACTAGCGACGATTTGCGGAGGTTATAACCTTTGCACAGACAATTTTTTTTTCAAAAATCTAGCAATATTTTACTCATTAATATCATTCCAAATAGTGAAGTGTGGAGCTTGACTTTTTAAGATCAATAATAATCATTCAAGCTTGGTAAAAGAAAATGTCACATAACAATATTCCTGATCCAGAAGAACAAAATTGAGAATTACTTGCTAGATTATGGGCTGGAGTGAAAAGAAAGGGTGATGAGAAATGTTCTTGTCCTTATTGGTTTCTTATACTGTTCTTGAGGTTTTCTAGAAAAACCTAGGTTCTACGTGGTTCGAGGAACCAACAAAACCCACTTTTCACCGGCCCTTCAGGAAACAGCCTGCGAACAGACTGAGGTCTCACACGATGTGAAGTTGATGGGGAGGTTGCGGAATTAGGTTTCCACAACTGGGTGATGAGCACTTAAACAGACTAGTGAGCAGCATGCTACAGGACTCATGTTGTGAACTGGGGACTGCATGAAGTTCACCTTCTTCATGGCTAACACTTCTACAAGCTGAGGACACTTGTATAAATACTGCATCCAAGGACTGCACGTTCGGGGAAGTTACTCGTCGATAGGACAACGCCACAGAGGTCTGCGCTTCCTTCCAACACTTATGCAACTTCAATAGATATTACTTAGTGTAAAAAGACGCATTCACAACATAATAGACTGCAACCCATATGACTTAAACAATATGATGGATTGTAACATAACTGTGCACTTCCAGTGCTACGCTCAGGGAATCGCACTATACCAACTTCGTGGGTTTAAGTGTTACCCGATCAACATATACATTCATCTGACTTAGAAATACTTATGCATTTAACATTCATTCACATATGTTGATACTTAACATATTATCCCCATCATTATCCTTATGGCGAATACATATAAAAGTAAGAACACATGAACTCATAAGCAAGATCTTAACCATTCACATAAGCAAATACATAGATTCAAGCACATAATCAATCACATAACACATAATTTAATGTGAATCACCCCTAGGATGGGAGCTATGTCCACAGGAACTATTGTTATATTATTTATGGGAAGGGTACAACAGTTCCAGTCTGTGCACTTAGCTGCAGACTCTCTTCTCTCTCTTCAGTGGGTCTCTGTGCACACAGATGCAGAGCCTTTTTACAAATGTATCTCAACAGAGATCAACAAAAAGCATTCACTTCTTAACACTTAGAAGATTTTTCAATGAAGATTCAATGAAGATTAACCCTTTACCTTACAAAATTTTCCTTTATATAGATCGTGCCTGTAGGTCATGTTTGTTACAATGCATAGGCTAAAAAACCTTAAGGTTCCCCAAAACTGGTACGATTACCCCATTAACCAGGACTGTTAGGATTTGATAGCGACTCGTCATTGTGGCCATCCTTCTACGCTTGGTCACGTCGCTTTTAGCCCCTCTGCCGAGTGCATGCCGACAAGTCACTTTCACCCCGTCAGTCCTTCTCTAACGACTTTATGCGGTCGTTTCATGTTGTGCTTCCTTTGCTTGTGCTACCGGTCGCTTTCCTTCCGCACAACTCCTTACCCGTCTTCTAGGAATCATGGAGTATCTTAACCAAAAATAGACCGCCGATGGTCTCACCGGAATTTATACCATTTTCCTTCCAAAAATATGCCTTCTGGATCTTCGCAGCACTGTAACTTCGCAGCACTGACTCTCTTACTCTATCGATGCTGCGTTGCGCTGTATCCTCGCAGCTCCCAAAACTGTCTTGCACAAAACTGCGTTAACTTGGGTCAAGCCCAATAGACCCCTAACGCTTACATGTGGCTCATCCCCGAGCCACTTTCCACTTCTAGTTCCCGTAGCTTCTCTTCCTCTTGCGGAGCTATCTTAGAAGTGAACTCTTGATACATTGCGCTCAGCTTCGCAACTATATCCTTGGTATCCTGTTCAATCTCTCTGATGGTTTCCAACACATCCAATGCTATGTTGTCCTGAGTCTGCTCTTGTACTGATGCCTGCGCGTCATGGAGTTCCTGCAGCTTTGTTTTGATCTCTTGCGAGATTGCATTTGCTTCTTCCTGCAGGGGCTCTAACTTTTTTGAAGCATCAGCCTCCCTTTCTTACAGAACTATCCGTTCCCTTTTCAACACGTTAACTTCCGAAAAGTGGCGGAGCCTGTCTTTTGGTGGTAGGGCCTTTATCTCCACATTCAGCGTATCTAACACTTCCTTCTTCTCCTGCAAATTGGTTTGGACCTGCAACTGCTGAGGGTCCTCTTGTAGTGCAGTAAACACTCTCATAGCTTCGTCTAGGAAGTTTTGACAATTTGCTACTTCGCTAGCTATGGTCTCTGTGACTGCTTTCGCTTCTATTGCTTTGAGCTCTGCCTAATCTAGTGGTGTTTTCAGTTGATTCTCTGCTTCTAAGGTGGCAATCTTTGCTTGATAATCAATCTCCATGTCTTTCATTTCATCTTTTAGATTGCTGACTACCGATTCGATCTTAAGGACAATGTCTAGGAGCTCTGGCTACTCGTCGCATTCTAGTATCTCGGTGCAGACTAAATCGATAGTCTGCTCTACTCTTCTTCGTTGCTCCTGTTCACTTTCAAGTGCCTTAGCCTTCTTTGCACTTGCTTCCTGCATTTGCTTATAATTTGCTTGCAATTCATGGTGTTGATTCAGAGTGACCATGTCTCTATCATGTATTTCCGCCACAAGCTGCAGGTGCAGATTGTGTAAACCTTCTAGTGTCAACATCGCAATGTCGATGTCCACATTCTCTACCCTCTACGTGCCCGCAGGTAATTCATCACACGATAAGATGACACTGAGTGGGTCAATGCGAACGATGCACAGTTTTGGCACCATGGTCAGGGCTAAAGGTGTTTTCTTCAGTTGCGGAGTGTCCCCTGACCTTCCTTTCGACTTTGATTCTTGAGTCAAAGCCAAGTCACACTGGACTTGCTCAAAATTCTATTCTATGCCTTGCAGCATGGTGAGATTGTGTTGCAAACTTGCTTGAATTTCCTCATTCTTACTGTCTTTGATGGTCAGCATGTCTTCTAGATGCGTGGTGACCATGGATGCGATCATCTCATAATTGTCATCATGTAGCTTCGTGTCCAATTGGCCCTTTGAGGCTTTCTATTTCTTTTTCTGGACTTTATCTGGCACTGAGCTTCCGAGCTCCTTCCTTTTTCCTGTTGGTGACTCTTCGACAATTGTTGTTGTTATAGGATAAATTTCGTTGGAGTCACTATCGATGACCATTGGTCCTTCGATTTTCGATTCATCTAGCCATTCTTTCATAATGAGGTCGATATCCGCTTCATCCATGTGATAGTTCCCTTCGAACCATTTTGGCTTCTTTTTCTGTGCCTTTGCTGAAATATAAATAGAATGCATGTCAGCTTGAAATTTTATAGTGCGGATATACTTGGATGTTACCTCTTTTGATATGCACGATGTGCGAGCAATGACATTGCACAGCTTCTCGTAGTATGTATAAAGTACTTAATTCGACACGTGTTGTCTTTCTGGCATCAGATTCGCACAGATATTCGCATATCTGGGTCATCGATAGTCATTGCAGGAAGAGTTGAAGCCAACATAGTTCCTTGGGTCCTTCCAGCCTACAAAGGAAATCAATACCATCAACCAACTGTAATGGAAAGTAGCGTCATGGACCTGAGTTTCATGGACATCCTCCAGAAACTCATTCAGTAAGTATTGACACCAGTTGAATCTTCCCCCCTGTGCTGCCTTCTCCCCAAGGAGCACTGCGCTGGATGGTAATTCTGTAGGTCTGGGCTTCCGCAATATTTTTCTAGCTATCAGTTGTACACAAACTGCGTAGCATCATTTTTGATATCATCTGTGATGAACCCTCTTTTTCCTTTCGGGACGCTATGAGTTTCTTTCATCTTCCTGACAATCTCCTTGTCTCTTGTTTTGCCGGCAAAGTATTTATTTGGGTTGTCGCCTCGCTTGCTGAGCCCTGTGATATGATGGATCAGGTCTATGTTTAGGTCAAAGTTTTTATCCAACCAAAGGTATCCTTGGTGTGTGCGCAATATGAGTGTGCGCACCACCACGTTAAGTTCTGGGCTCCGGTCAAAGTGTGGGAGCCGCAACAGGTTCATCAACCCTGATTCCACTACTTCGGATAACCAACTCTGCACGACCAGCATAGAGTTTCTCTTCACATCCATCTTCCAGCACATATATCTATCTGGTTGAAATTGTGGGTACTTCGGCTCAGCTGGCTCCTTTTGCATTTGCAGCAAATCATGATCTTCGAACTTATAGTCTGTGATCTTACCCAACAGATTTCCTTCTGGTTTTACATGGTTGGATATGGGCGGAAGTGGTATCTCATACTTCGCCTTTCTGGAAAGCTTTACCGCCGGTGCATCTGCTGTGCACATAGAGATATACTCTAGCATCAAGGTTAATGGCATTTCTTTATCGCTAAGTGGAATGTCTTGCAGCTTGGAGCTCATTATCTTCAGCTTTGTCTTCTCAACTATTGGTTCCTTACCCTTGCCTTGCATTTGTGTAGAGTTTCGTGGTGAACAACATGAACCTTGTCCTTGTTCTGTAACAACCTTCTTAGCATGGGTTCTCGTCAACCCTTCAAGCCCAGTTTCCTTAAACACCCTCATAGGCTGCTCGAATGTGGACTCTTGCTGAATGGTGGAATCGTCAGACATTCAATGGACTGTTCTCTGCAAACTCACAAAAATACTCAGCAGAAACTGTTAACAGATTGAATCTATGCCTCACGGAAAATTTTTAGAGTTTTGGTAATGCCCGCGAGTCCAGACACATCGGTATTTATAGGCATTGTTAGGCTTAGCCACACCCATCAATGGCTAGAAAAGCATTAAATGGCATGTCCGTTGGCCAAATCCACTAAGAATTTGGGTCTTTTCCATCATTAATTCCTTTAGAATAGCTATTTTCGCGTTAAATGCTCAAGCAGGCGTCGACAAAATCACTCTATAATGGCTAGTTTTCTAATCGACATTGTAACAGCTAGTTTCTTGGAGCATTGCATCAAACTACGAGGCAGGTTGTCACTATCCTGGTGCAGTTATTTCACGGTTTCGTGCTTTTTTCTTCTGAACTTTGCATCTTTTCTTTTATATTTGATCCGTGCAACTACATTTTGAGCTTCGTACTGTGCGCTTTATCTTTTCATTTTCATTTTCTTTTTCTCTTTTTTTTTTTCCTTTTAGCCCATGCAGCTTCGCTTCTTGACTCGCACTACGCAGTACATGCATCCTTTCCATCAAACTTCGCATATCGGACCAAAACTGTGTACAGACTCTGCCC
Organism: Larix kaempferi; assembly: GCA_027924585.1. Taxonomy (NCBI): domain Eukaryota; kingdom Viridiplantae; phylum Streptophyta; class Pinopsida; order Pinales; family Pinaceae; genus Larix; species Larix kaempferi. The sequence goes on along the minus strand of BSBM01000053.1, from coordinate 221,508 downwards.
CATTTCTTGTGCCCAATTTGAACTTTACTTGACACTTAGAAATTCCATTCTCTTATGATCACTAAGGGTTTTGTGAAGTAGGACTATCCTGATAGGGTTTTAGTATACTTCTTTTAACCAATCCGGGTAGTTTGTCTCCAACTAACGTGGCTAACTAAACTGCTCCACCGTTAGTAACATGCATAACAGTATATGGGCCAAGCCAATGCATTTTAAATTTTCCATGAAATTTCATAAACTTACTATCATACAGGAGGACTAGGTCACTTACCCGAAAGGACTTGTTTTTGATGTGGTGATCATGCCATGCTTTTTCTCTATATTTCTTCACTTGCTGGTGAAATCCTGTAATGAAGTGATCTTCCTCCAATTCAACCAAGTGTAGAAGCCTTTCCTCTATTGTTTGTTCATCTTCCATGCCTGTGAATGCTGAAATCCTTAAGCTTGTTACAATATACTCCATAGGCATCACAACTTCCTGTCCATAGGCCAATCTGAAAGGTGTATGGCTTGTCAAATTCTTACAAGTTGTGTTGTACGCCCATAACACAACTGGAATGTGTAGATCCCATTCATCCTTGTTTACATTGCATACTTTTTTCATTGCATTCTCCGGTACCTTGTTGAAAGCTTCAACAGTTCCATTGGCTTGATGATGGTACAGTGTAATCCTCTGATGATAGATGTGGAATTCTTCAATAAGGGTTTCAATAGTTATGTTCAAAAAGTGATTTCCTTGACCACTCATTAAAATCTTTGGGCATCCAAATTGGGTAAGGATGTTCTCAAAGATGAACTGTGCGGCAGTAACTACGCTATAGTCTTTCACTAGTTTAGCCTCTACCCATCTGGTGAGATAATCAGTCATGGTGATAGTGTATCTCGCACTAGTCTTCTTTCCTAGTGGGTTAATAGGTCCCACGAAATCAATAGCCCATTTGTCAAATGCTTGTAGAGTCAATTGCGGATTCAACGGAATTTTGTCTCTACACGATGGCCTTCCTGTCCTCTGATAGACATCGCAACTCTGGCAATGTTCCTTTAAATCTTTATGGATTGTGGGCAACCATAGCCCTGCTCTTAATATCTTCTACGTAGTAGATCTTCCTGCATAGTGACCTCCCTATACACCTGAATGTGCATTGGCCAATATGAATGGCTTCTCATGCTCCAACACACATCTGCACAGCACTTCATCCGGTCCTAACTTGTATAGTTGTCCCACAATGATGGTGAAATCTGCTACTCTGACTACCAGTTGCTTCTTCTACTGTGTAGTCAACTATGTGGGTAGAAATCCTGTAGTCAAAAAGTCTACAATATCCTTGTAATACTCATCTGCAATCTTTATGGCAAATAACTGCACGTCAGGGAGATTGTCTTCAAGGTTCGTGGGTTCTTCGCCTAACTTAATCCTTGAGAGATGGTCAGGTCCTAGGTTGAATCTTCCTGGTTTAACCACAATTTCAAAATCTTACTCCTAGAAGAGTAGTAACCATCTGCATATTCTTCCCCCTAACACTGGCTTATTGACCAAATACTTTAAAGCGGAATGGTTAGTAAACATTGAGAAGTGTGCACCCATCAAATAGGGCCTGAATTTCTGCAGTGCATACACCATAGCTAGACCTTCTTTATTTGTGGTTGTATAGTTATTTTCAGCTGATGAGAGCTTCCTGCTCGAAAATGCAATGGGATGGTCAATGCCTCCCTCTCCTGGCCGTGCTAGCACCACACCAAGTGCAATGGACAAAGCATCAACGTATACATGAAATTGCTTGTCCCAATCTGGAAAAACTAAGATGGGAACAGTTACCATTTTCTCCTTTAGTGTGTCTAGGCCTTTCTCACATTCTGCATTCCATATGAACTGTGCTTCTTTCTTCAATAGCTTCTCCATCGGCGCGGTTATCTACGCATAACCCTTGATAAATTTTCTGTAGTATCTCGTATGTCCCAACATGGTGCGAAGTTGTTTCACTGAATTTGGTGCAGGTAAATTCACAATCACTGCGACCTTCGCATGATCAACCATCAAGCCTTGTCTGCACACATTGTGTCCCAACATAATTCCATAAGGTACAAAAAAGATACACTTATTCAAATTCAAATATATTTGATGTTGTCTACACTTAGCTAACATCATTCTAAGGTTTTCAAAATGGTTCTTTAGCAAACCGAAGATAGTCCAAACATCAAAATAGACCTTTAAGAACTTATAGATAAAGTCCTTGAATGAAGCCACAACAACTCTGGAAAATATAGCAGGTGCATTCTTCAACCCAAAAGGAATAACTGTATACTAATATGACCCCCCTTCAGTACCAAATGCGGTCTTATGTCTGTCTGCCTCATAAATCCTGATCTAATGGTATCCAGAAAATCCACCAATAAAATAATATGCCTCATCTCCTCCAACATTGTCTAATACTTCATCTGTAAATGGAGTAGGAAATGGGTCATGCAGTGAGGCATCATTAAGCTTCCTTAGATCTATGCAGATTCTTATTTCACCTTTATTCTTTTTATCTTGGATAGCCATAGGGCTTATCCACTCGGATTATTCCACTGGAAAAATGATCCCTGCATCAAGCATCTTATCAATCTCTTCCTTTACTCTTTCTTTATATCTGGGATTCAATCTATAAGGCCTTTGCTTCACGGGCTTCACGCTTGGCTTGAGAGGTATATTCATAACTCCCAAGTCACCCAAAATGCCTTTCATTTCGGCAAACTTTGTTGAAAATAAATCCCAATACTCATGCAGAAGGTCTGCGATCTGCGCGACTGTTTCATCATCCAATAGTCTCCAATGGATGCGAACTTAGGCTCTTCACTTGTGCCAATGTTCACTTTTGTTGTCTTGACATGTCCGCTCATGTCTGGAATTTTTAATGGATGTCCCTCTACATCGCATGCTCCCTCTGACTCTGGTATATTGATGTTGCATGGATCCTCCTCATCACTCTCCTCTTGTTCTTAATTTTCAACGAGATTATAACATTCAAGGGCATGTTCTATCTGTCTTTCCCATTCTGGTTGTAGGTTCATAGGTACCTTTACATCTTCAAATATATTCTCTTTGATTTCCTCTAATGCCTCCTTTATACTTGGGCATTCTTCTCTGAATATCCTTTCTTTAATAACCTGCAGAGCTTCATTTATGCTTGGACTTTCATCTTCAAAGCTAAAAGTTCTTTGAAAGTTCGCAGTTAAGAGAGACCAATCTGTTGTTCCTCTGCAAAGCTTTGTGTTTGTATACCAATCCTCTGGAATATGCTCTAATGTGTGCGCAAACAAATGAACCCATTCTATCTGTGGCCTTTTTTCCCATGCTTTTGAACAAATTTGAATGTGATCCCTCGGGTCCGTTTCTCCATTATACTTTTCCATTGTCAGCTTCACTTTCTCTGTGAATCCGATTTGCATCATGTGTCTGCACTGATCCCATGCGGTCAAAGTCTGATTATGCGTGGCCCACCATCTGGCAGGTGTAGCGCCCAATGCTATATCCAATGCTGGTATGTGATGTTCAGCTGCAACTGATATATTATATTCTTGAATGAATGCACATACATTAGTTGAATCATCGTGAGTGGGGATTGGACTTACCTCAATTCCAATCTAGCACAGTGACTTTGTGATTTGCGCACATCTTCTTGCAGATACTTCATGCATTCTACTTTGCCAATTCTCCAATCCTGCATTGGAGTCTGATGTGCAAGAACTATCACATCACCAACTAAGTGCTCCATCCATCGTAGGATTGATGTACTCATCCTAATTCGCAGTCATCTTGTAAATGTGATCAAAGCCTTGTGCTCTAGATTCTTCCTGAATCGGCTCACTGTATCTTTCTCCTTGCGAAGGGTCCAATGGGGCGATGACCCTTATATCCTTCCCTTCAAAGATCATCTTCTTGGTCTTCAGGTTGATGATTGCGAGGTTATGCATCGCCCAATCTATCACCAATAATGCTGGATATGGGTTACCATCATTGATGATCTCAATAACCTCGAAGTCTGCTGAACTTCTTACTCCTTCAATGTATACAAGTACATTGGATAATCTCCCAAAAGGTAGGACTATCTGCTGATTCGCTAATCTCAACTGTATTGGTTACCATGACAAGCTTGGATTCCCCATCTGTTGCCATGTCTTCTTAGTCAAGACATTTACCTCTGACCCTATGTCAAGGATGATCTCATCCATCTCATAATCTCCAATCTACGCATTGAGTCTCATTTCTCAGCCTATTCTCTTATGGCTCTTGATATGGTGAACTACGCCCTGGGCAGTATCTGTCTCACTGCGTGGTTCATATTGGTTTGATAAATTCTGCAATTCCACTATAGCATCTGCGGTCTTCAATAATTTCATGCAGCTCCATAGGAGCTACGCAACAGAAGTGCCTATTTCTGTTGTGGTACACATTTTGTCATAAGTTGTTGGCATATCCTCTGTATCACTTCGCAAAGGGATTCTTGGTGACATAGGTGATGGATCTTTGAAGATATTCCTTACTTCTTCAATGGCTTCTTTGTTTCTTTCGAGATTGAAAGCAAGTGCTTTCCTAGTTTCTTTTCTGATCCAGACCGCTTCAGCAGGGGTCTTCTTAGTTTGGTGATCTCTATAAGTTGAAGCTTCTGGTTCTTTATCTTTCCCTATGGCAACGCCACTTCGCATCACAACATTAATATTTGGATCTCTAGTCCTCTTTTCTACTGCGATCATCTGAATATTCGGGGTTAGGTGCTTCTTGCTTCCTTTTTTGCATTTCTACTACTAACATTGGGCATGCCTCAATGACATGATCAAAAGATTTGCAGTAACTACAAGTAGTACAAGCATTGGTACTGTCTCTGTACAGATGACCATGATGACCATAGTTATAACATATTACCTGATCTCTTCCTCTTTCTTGTCTCGGGCTAGTGTTTCTTTCCCTTCCGCGGAATCCTCCATGGCCTCTGTATGCTCCTTGATCATACTACGCATTATCGTTGTTCTGTGGTGTTTCTTCTTGAAATATGTACTCCACCACGCATATGCTCTACATCTTGCTTTCTTTCCATCATGATCTCATATGCTCTACATCTTGCTTTCTTTCCATCATGAGCTCATATGCTCTACAGTTGGAATCATCATGTCCAACGGATTTACAGAATGTGCAATATAAATTCTTAGGTGTTCGCACATACTTTTGGATTAAGTAACAATCTTCTGGCTAGTGTCCTCTAGTTCTACAGATCTCACACCATGGCCCTTGGTTCTGATTCAGTGGATTTGCTGCTCCACTGTCTAGGTAATCCTTAAACAAAGGACAATGTTCCTACGGGTGTCCTTCTCCCTTATATCTAGTACACTAGATTTATTCTCTTTGTTCTTTTCCCTTCTTAATGTCCTGTAACTGTAATGTCAAGGTAGCTAGCTGATTCTGGATCTAGACCATTCCAGTGCTAGGCTCTCCTATAGGTGAAGCTTATAATTTCATCATGATCTCTAGGTGTTATCTCCTCAAATAAACATAGACTAGTTGTTTGTTTCTAGGTGATAGGAAGTCTTTCAAATTTGAATTTTTGTATGCATTTGAGGTTCTTTTTCAAGAGTTTGAAGTATGTAATGAAGTTTGAAATAAAATTTGATGTTACTTTGTCTCCAAAAAGAATTTTTGGGTCTCAGTAGCTTAGGCGGACATCGCAATTGTTCATTACCTACCGAAAACCTAGCTTCGGCAACTTACAGCGTAAAGGAAAAAATCACTCAAAGCTACCAAAAGGGAAGGCATGTGTCATGTATCGTGGAACAGTTTTCAGTGGCTTAGGTGGATACGACAGTTGTTCATTAGCCACCAAAAAGAAAGTTCCTGGAAGCTTACAGTTCAAAGGCGAAATTGTCCACAGCTACCGAAAGCAGGGGCATTTGTAAACACTTTTCCGGCAGCTTACGTGGTTAAAGGTGAAATCATCAGCTACCGAAATTAAGTCAGTGTCAAGCAGTGGAGATGTCTAATCAGGGGCTTAATCATGAAGTTTAAAGGGGATCCATTATTCCTTAACCGCCAAAATGGGTCACTTCCAGCAAATACATGATCCCTCCAAGGTAAAGTCCGCTGCGATCATGATCTCACCCTAGCCGATTGAACCCTATATCTCTCACATCTACCGAATTTCGAAGAGTTGTACATCCAGTGTGATCATGCGAAATTGACAAGTCATTAAATCCTCATGATTATTCTTTAAATTCACATCCCTCAAAGTTAGGTTCTGTAAATCGCAACATCCTTCCTCCTTCACTCTTACCACGTCATCGAGCTTACCTTTTCCCTGATTTCGCGTCATTCTCTCAAACTCGAATTTTAACAGCAGGTTTCAGGAAGTAGCTTACAGATGAAGAAAAGTGGAGGAGTGGTCCTCAGGAAAGAATTAGACGACATCTGTTACCTGGAGTCTCACCCTGAGGTATGTCAACTCTTTAAAGATGCAGGTTGTTATGAGTTTTGTAAAAAACTTCAACGATCTCATCAGCAAGTAGCGGAGACGTTTGCTCTCAAATTTGATGGCAGAAGGGCAATAATTGGTAAGGAGGAATTCCATGTAGACGAAGCCCTCATATCCGAGGTAACAAAGCTTCCAACGACTGGAGAAAATTGGTTCAATACTACCGTTACAAAGGATTTTGAATTCTGATCCTATCTGAAACCTGAGCATAGAAATCTTGTATGGAAGAAGGATATTCCTATGACCTATCTTGAGGAGAAATGGCAGCATCTATTGAAGTCAATTCTGGTTTATATAACTTGTGAGGGTAGATATAATAGGGTTTTGATTTATCATTTTAAATTAATGAACCATTTCACTGGCAGGAGCCCCTTAAATCTCTCTTTTTATCTCTACAAAATCCTGACTAAAATGGCTCATCAAGTCAGAGCCAAGGCAACAAAAATCACAGGTAGACTATACCACCATGGTTTGTTTAAACTCATAGTTTCTGAGTTGCTGCAAAGAAGAAACATGAACTGGGCATTCTTCTTTTTCTAGAATGAATTCAAAACAGAGCTACAACCAGAGGATGAAAAGAAGTCTTCCACTCCTAGAAGTGGGAAAAGGAAGAGGAGATCCATTTCTCCAATTGCAGTCGATCCCCTTTCCTCAGCTCCCAAAGTTCAGAAGGATAAAAAGAAATTAGAGTTCAATAATAAGATAGAGGAAGAAGGAGCTGGTTCAAAAGGCAAGAACATCCTCAACCTGCCATACACAGATTTCGAATATGATGAGCAGCAGAAAGTTGAAGTAGGATGAAAAAATTTGCCTTCACCTACACCCGAGGAAGAGCCAAATCAACAAATTGCTGAAGCATCAACCAGCTAATCAAAGAAGCCCTCATCTCAGAAGATAAATCAACTTCTAAGATAGGTGTATGAGCTCGAACTACTTCAGAGGGTGATCAAGGAAAAGAATGAAACGTTGATTGAAAGAAATACTGAACTGTATACCTTGTTTCAAGGGTTATCCAAAAAGCATAGAAACTTGAAAGGGAGAAATATAAGACTAATAAGAGACAATATTAGATTGAGAAAGAAGGTTGAGCTTCTGAGAAATAAGGAAATGACTCCAAAACCCCAGCTTACGGCGCACTTAGACCTTGACACCTTAGCAGCAGCAGTCATCAGTTTTGCTGACACTCCGATTTTGGCCCAAGATGAAGAAAAACCCAAACAATAAGAAGATGAGTAGTAGAGGTCAGAAAACACAGTTTTGTCAAAGGTTTTGCAAGCTAGATCAAATACATTTTTGGGTGGGTTAGGAGAACATGGAAATGGTTCATTAGCTCCAAAAAATCCAGTTTTCGGCAGCTTACAACATAAAGATAGGACTCTGCTAGTTACCGAAAAGAGAGGTGAGTTCCAAATATCTAAAAAGTGTCTCGGTGGCTTAGGCGAACATGCTGAATTGTTCATTAGACACCAAAAGCAAAGCTTTCAGTAGCTAACAAAATTAAAACCCAGCCTTTCTAGCTACCAAAACTACAGAATAATGCAGGAGGTTTCTTCTTTGCAAAAGACCTTACTTTTGCTGATCCAAATGCTTCGAGGACGTTTTCTAATGATAGATAAGCATTTAAAGGAATCATGATCAAAATTCTGTTCCAGATTGAAAGGCGCCAACAAGGTAAGAAGGGGAATCTTTTGTCTATTTTGAGAAAAAGATGGCTTATCAACCTTGCTCATCAATCTTCGAAGGCTTGTTACAACTGTCCAAGATAGGAGGACTAGCAAGATGACAGTTACCCTTTTAATGTAGGACTCTTTCATACTTTTCAGAAATCTGTTTTAACTAGCTATTTTTAGCAGATTCGATCCAGTTTTTTAGGATCTTGAACGTTTTTGTAAAGGCTATAAAGCCCGTGACTTATGTAGAACAAGGATTCAATTTTGGAGACTTTTTCATACATTGTAAACTCAAGCTTCTCATTTTCATAATAGTAACACAAGCTTCTTTTTCCATTATTTGTTCATACTTTCATTTTCCTAGTTGTTCCTTACTTGCACCTGAATATTGAATTCATGTCAGTTCTGTTTGTCTGGTGATTGATGTCTGTCAACTTGTCAATTCATCCATAAATTGGAATCTGCAAGTATCTTCCTTATTTTATTTGGACATTCCTATAGACGTTATGTATATTTTTATGCTGGTAAAATAAGCATTCTTCGTACTTTCACGTATCTATAACTTTCTGAGCAGTGATGGTTTAAAGCCTTGTCGATACTTGTTGTGTTCATACATGTCTTGAGGGAGTGAGGTTCGATTTTAGTCATCCAACTTGATCCATTTTGAGTAAATTATTGAGAATAAGATTAAGTTACCAGGTTCTTTCGACTGCAACCTAAAAAGACTCCTGGAGAGCTAACAAATTGGCACCGTTGCGGGGGAGAGGAAGTTGAAGCTAGTTTCCCTGGGAGAATGACATAAGATCCAACTTTGATGATAGACAAAGTGTGGATGGTATTCTAGTTGTAATCATCTATCTGGAAACTCCATTGGAATGAAGTGGCTTCGAGAAGACCAAGTACCAGAGCAAATCCTCATAGGCCACCAATGACATTTGTTTCATATCTCGAACAGATTATAAGGAGAGGAAGAGCTTCACAAAGACAGATTCCCAGATCTACAAGGCGAACCACATCAGGTACTTCTAGTGGTAATGCTTATGTTTTATCAAATGAAACTCCCTTTAAATCTTTGCCTATTGAAGCAGTTAGTTCACATAAAACTATAAGTAAATCAGAAGATTTAGAAGTTGAAGAATTCTCAACTAGTTCTGTTGTTGAAGATCCTATTTCTAAATTTGTTACCCAAGCTGACTTAGGAAAAGAAACTCTAGAATCCATCAAGGAAGAGGGCTGTTCTTTTTACCTGAATCCCTTATCAACTGAGCCTGAAGAGAGCTATTCTTTTGTTCATACCAATGTGCTTGCCATTGAAAAAATCTTGTAGGATATTTTAGATCAGCGTGAAGGAAGATTGGCCTTGTTACTTGCACAGTTCTATAAGGATTCATATTTTCCTAATCAACCCACAAATATTTTCACCTCAACTCTTGGCGACTCCACTAGGTCAAACCCACCACCTCCATCACCACCTATACCTCCTTAGCTATCACACACACCAACGATATCTTCTGCTACCCCTTCCATACCCACATCCTCTATGGTTGTCCCTCTGACTAAGATGGAAAAGATCCTAGTTGCCAGATATGCCCCTCTAAATTTTCCTAACGCCCTTTCTGCTATGCCTACTGGAGATTACCAAAAATACATTCCTAAGTTTACTGGAGAGGGGGACTTTATAGCTGAAGAAAATTTAGAGGCATTCTACAGTTATGTTGAGAACATAAATATTGAGCATGAAGATGTATGGACCAGGGTTTTGTGCAAAGTTTAGATGGTCAGTCTAGGAAATGGTTCAAAGAGTTACCTACTGGATCAATAGCTGACATCGAAGCCCTAGATGACTTGTTTTTGAAGCATTGGGGAGAAAGAAGAGACCACCTCTATTACCTCACATAATTTGGTAATTTGAAGAGAGAAAATAGCGAGTCTGTGTCAACTTTCACAAAGAGATTTAATAAAATGTTTGGCAAGATCCTTGCTGAGATCAAACCTACAGGTACTTCAACCCGAATCACTTATGCAAATGCTTTTGATCCCAATTTTTGTCTTCATCTCAAAGAAAGAAGATCTGCTTCTTTATCACTCATGCAAGATGCCACTCTTGAAGTTGATTCTAATATTGTTGCATCTGAGATTCTTAAGGGAAAAATGAACAGAAAGGCAAACTCCGAACTCTTCTTCTTCATCAGAAACAAAAATGGAAAAATTGGCTAAAACGTTGGACAGCTTAACCTCTAAAATGTCTAAATTGAAATTTCAAGGTCAACAACCTACAAGAGGTAAAGGACCGAATGATTTTGTTCCTAGAAACCCTAATACTTTTTCTTACAGAAGAAACAACCCATAGGCTCAGATCCTCCAAAGAGATAGGAATCCTACTGAAGAACAAAGAACTAGAGCTCCTTTCTAGCACGTTGTATTAGAAGAGGAACAAGAGCTTACCCAGGGAGAAGAAGAAGAAGAAGACAATATCAAATGCATGGAAGATAAAGTTGACCCCTCTTTCCTGACACAATCTGATTACGAGGAAGCCCTCATGAATGAATAGATCACTGAAGAATCATTGTATCAGGAAGATGATCAAGGAGGTTATAATTTGAGGTCTAGGATTGTTGCTAAAAAACTTGTGACCATTGCTCCCGGAAAGAAGAATCCCATCCTTACACAGCAGCCTGCTTCTCCTGCAAAAAAGACTGTTGCTCCTGCAAAACAGATTGTTGCTCCTGCAAAACAGATTGTTGCTTATTCAAAACAATAGCAAAGGCCATTACAACCTTCTGTCCCAGATCAGATTCAACTTAAAGCTCCAGTACAAAAGGTAAGAACTTCTGACAAATTGTCTTACTCTTTCAATCTTGAATCAGAAATTCAAAAACTGAAAATCCCTTTTCCACTGATTGAGCTTATGAAAAATGATTCTTTCAAGTCATCTATACTGAAATCCCTTCAACCAAAAACACCCATAGATGTTGATTTTGTGAATTTGCAAGATGATAAGCCCTTAGTAACCCTAGGTCCTATGGTTGAAGAACTTGATGGGTCTTGTCCACCTTTCTACATATCCCTAAACATCCATGACAAAATTCTTCACAATTGTTTGCTAGACTTAGGAGCATCCCACAATCTTATGCCAAAAGCAGTGACAGATGAGCTTGGACTTAGCATCACAAAATCCTACCATGATCTCTTCTCTTTTGACTCCAAAAAAGTCAAATGCCTATGCCTCATAAAAGATCTTGTCATAAACCTGTCTCAGCTGCCTTCAAAAAGCATGGTAATGGATGTAGTAGTTTCTGATATCCCACCCAAGTTTGGCATTCTCTTGTCCCGTTCATGGAGTAAAAGACTAGGGGGTACCTTACAGATGGATCTGACTTATGCTACAATCCCGATGTTTGGAGGTGAAACTAAAGGGCTCTATACAGAGAACGAGCTTGCCTATATCATTAGTAATGAAAATAATTCTATAAATCATCCCATTTACGCATTGGATACAGAATTTGGAGCATGTATCCTGCAAATAGATGACGATCAACCAACGCCTTTGCAGCTCACAAAGCCTACTTGTCAGCAATTTGAAGAAGTAACCACTTCTGTTTGGAGCATGTTTTTTGATGGTGCTGGTACTCAAGCTTCAACAGGTGCAGGTGTAGTTTTGATCTCTCCTTCGAAGGATGTTATGCATTTGTCTTATAAACAGGATTTCAAAACTACTAACAATATATCAGAGTATGAGGCTTTGTTGTTGGGAGTTAAGGCTGCCAAAGAAATGGGAATCATGTGCCTGAAGATATTTGGAGATGCAAAGCTCATCGTACAACAAGTGAACAACAATTTTCAAGCAAAGAATGTCAGGCTAAAAGCATACAGAGATGAGGTATGGAAACTTACAGATTCCTTTATGATTTTTGACATTTCTTATATACCTAGAGCTATGAATCACCTAGTTGATTCCCTTGCTGTCTCTGCCAGTGCGTTCATTCCTGCTATGCCTCCTAAACTGAACTATGAAATCCAAGTCAAGTATAGGCCATCCCTACCTAATAATGTTAAATTCTGGAAATTCTTTGAGGATGATGATGAACTTAGTAGATTTCTCCAGGTCGTTGATGAATTTTCTGATATGCATATTGACCAAGAAAACCTAAATGTAGAGGAATCCCAGAAGTCTAAGTTGAAAGGGAAAGTGGGTCAACATGATATTGTTCAGTTGCCAAGCAATCATATACCTCGAGGTTTAGTACCTCTTGAAAGTATTTTTGACCATAATGTTGTCCCCTTCAAACCTATGGAAAAGGAGAACGACCCTGCTGTTCATGAGCATAACATAGGCAACCAAAGTCATCCTAAATTCATAAATTTATCTACTGAGTTGACAGCTAATCAGAGGTCAGAATATTGCAGCCTTATAAAATAATTTTTTGATGTTTTTGCTTGGGAATACAGTGATGTGAAAACCTATGACGAAGATACCATTCAACATAGAATTCCTCTTGAAAAGGACACCATCCCTTTCAAGAAGAAGTTAAGGCCTATCAACCCTCTTCTGTTACTTGTGATTGAAAAAGAAATAAAAAAGCTCCTTGATGCTAAAATCATAATCCCACTAAGATATTCTAAATGTATCGCAAATTTAGTAATAGTAAGGAAGAAAAATGGTGAGATCAGGTTATGTGTCGATTTTAGAAACCTAAACAAATGCTCCAAAAAAGATAGCTATCCCCTGCCCAAGATGGAGCATTTACTGCAAAGAGTTTCAAAAGCTAGTTTCATGTCATTCCTAGATGGCTTCTCAGGCTGCAATCAAATTTCTATACACCCTGATGATCAGGAGAATACAGCTTTTACCACTCCTTGGGGTACCTTCATGTACGCCAAGATGTAGTTTGGGCTGATGAATGTTGGGGCCACCTTTCAGAGGGCCATGGACATAGCTTTTGTGGGATTAAAAGACAAGTCTGTCCTCATATATCTTGATGATATCACTCTATACTCAAACAGTCACGAAGAACATTTGCAGCACCTAGAAGGGGTTTTTCTGAAATGTAGACAATTTGGAATTTCTTTGAATCCTAAGAAGTCTTAGTTTGCTCTCGGGGAGGGAAAGCTCATAGGCCACATAGTTTCCGCACAGGGTGTAAAAATTGATCCAGTTCAAGTTGAAGCAATTCAGAAGGTATCTATACCAAGGTCCAAAAAAGATATTCAATCTTTCCTCGGTAAGATAAATTTTGTCAGGAGGTTTATTCCAAATTTTTCTGAGTTAGTGAAACACATAACTTCCATGCTGAAAAAGGGATCCGAGATTAAATGGATAGAAAATGCAAGAAACTCTTTCGAAGCCATCAAGCAGGCTATCATGGAAACTCCTACTCTGATTAGTCCAGATTACACCAAGGTTTTCTATATTTTATCTTTTGCTTCCCATGACACAGTGGCAGCAGTCTTGTTGCAGAAAGATGAGGAAGGTCTTGATCACCCAATTGCCTTCTTCAACAAAATATTAAGGGATGATGAACTAAAATACGATCCTATAGAAAAACAATCTTAAGCTCTGATCAAGTCATTGAAGGCATTCATAATTTATATACTACATACAAAGGTCATAGCTTATGTCCCTTCAGCTTCTGTGAAATATGTTTTAACTCAACCTGACATTAATGGCAAGAGAGCCAAGTGGATAGCTAAGCTGATTGAATTTGATATAGAAGTGAAGCCCACCAGGTTAGTAAAGGGTCAAGGCTTAGCCAAGCTTATGGATGAAGAAAATTGTGAGCTATTAGACATGAATTTCATCGGAATAAGTTCAGCAAGTTCGCAAACAGAAGTAGCAGCAGTAGAGCAACATAGTAGTCAGCAGGTGGCTTAGAATTTGTTTTCATGCGAGTGGTATTCAGGTATTATTCATTTTCTGCAAAATTTAGAAGTTCGTCCTAGACTTAGCACAACCCAAGCACAATCTCTTAAGCTTAAATCTATTAAATTTTGCATAAGTAACAATCTATTGTATTGGAAAGATCCTACCGGTGTTCTGCTAAGGTGTCTAGATCAAGAAGAGTTAGTTCAAGTCATGCATCACTTCCATTCAAGCATATGTGGAGGCCATCATTATTGGAAAACTACGACTCATGAGATTCTAAGGGCTGGATACTATTGTCATGTTCTTTTCTCTGATGTATACACTTTTGTGAAATCTTGTGACAAATGCCAAAGATTCGCAGGAAAACAGCAGCTAAAATCGTTGCCCCTGACAGCTATTGTGGTTAATGGTCCCTTCCAGCAATGGGACCTTCATTTTATAGGTGAGATTAACCCTTCGTCCAGTGGTCAACATAGATGGATCCTAGTAGCCACTGATTATTTTACCAAGTGGATAGAGGCAATTCCCACAAGGAAAGCAAATCATCAGGTGATCATGAAATATCTCTATGAAAACATCCTTATCATATTTGGTTGCCCAAAAAGGCTGGTAACTGATAATGCACCATCTTTTAAGGATAAAGCATTAGTTCACATGTGTGAGTCAATGGGAATTCAATTGGTACACTCTACTCCCTATTACCCTCAGGGTAATGACCTCACTGAGTCATCCAATAAAAGTCTAGTCATAATCATCAGAAAGCTATTGGAAGAAAATCAGAAGAGTTGGGATTCCAAACTAAAGTTTGCTCTTTGGGATGACATGGTGACAAATAAAAAATCCATAGGGACTTCCCCCTTTAGATTGGTTTATGGTACTAATGCCATTTTCCCAGTTCAGCTAATCCTGCCAGTAACTAAGTTTTTTTCAGGAGGAACAGGATGAGCCAAATTACATGGTAAGAAGAATGCTCGACTTGGTTGAATTGAAGCAGACTAGAGAACAGTTGGTGGAAAATTCAGAAGCTCATCAGAAGAGTATAAAAGATACTTTTGACAAGAAGGAAAAGGTGGAATTTTTTCAGGTTGGAGACTGGGTTCTAAAATGGGATGCCCCTAGGCAAGACAATGGCAAGTATGGAAAATTTGATTCTCTATGGACAGGTCCTTTCGTGATAAATCAAGTACAGCAGAACAACACTTTCAAACTACAAAGTCTGGAAGGTGAAGAAATGTTTGGTGGCCCAGTCAATGGGCGATTTCTGAAACTCTATTTCATCTGAAGCTTCAAAGCTTGGTCGTTGTAAATATCATTTTTGTTTTTAGTTTTTGCAAAATAACTCCATGCCCAATGGAACACTAGAAGATAGGGTTAGATTTTTTTTTTACAGGAAAGGCATTTGATTTGTGGTTCTTGGAACCTCCCAGGGAGGTTTCCATCCCCAAGTAGGAGCCAGATGTTATCTCCTCAAATAAACATAGACTAGTTGTTTGTTTCTAGGTGATAGGAAGTCTTTCAAATTTTCATTTTTATATGCATTTGAGGTTATTTTTCAAGAGTTTGAAGTATGTAATGAAGTTTGAAATAACATGTGATGTTAATTTGTCTCTAAAAGAAATTTTTGGGTTTCGGTAGCTTAGGTGGACATGGCAATTGTTCATTAGCTACCGAAAACCCAGCTTATAGTGTAAAGGCAAAAATCACTCAAAGCTACCTAAAGGGAAGGCACATGTCATGTATCATGGAACAGTTTTCAGTGGCTTAGGCAGATACGATAGTTTTTCATTAGCAACCGAAAAGAAAGTTCCTGGTAGCTTACAATTCAAAGGAGAAATTGTCCACAGCTACAGAAAGTAGGGGAATTTGTAAACACTTTTTCGGCAGCTTACGTGGTGAAAGGTGAAATCATCAACTACTGAAATTTAGTCGGTGTCAAGCAGGGGAGATGTCTAATTAGGGGCTTAATCATGAAGTTTAAAGGGGATCCATCATTCCTTAACCGTCAAAAAGGGTCACTTCCAACAAATACATGATCCCTCCAAGGTAAAGCCCGCTTCGATCATGATCTCACCCTAGCCGGTTGAAACCTATATCTCTCACATCTACCAAATTTCGAAGAGCTGTACATCCAGTGTGATCATGTGGAATTGACAAGTCATTAAATCCTCGTGATTATTCTTTAAATTCACATCCCTCAAAGTTAGGTTCTGTAAACTGCAACATCCTTCCTCCTTCACTCTTACCACGTCGTCGAGCTTACCTTTTCCCTGATTTCGCGTCGTTCTCTCAAGATAGAATTTTAACAACAGGTGTCAGGAAGAAGTTTACAGATGAGGAAAATTGGAGGAGTGGTCCTCAAGAAAGAATTAGACAACATTTGTTACCTGGAGTCTCACCCCGAGGTATGTCAACTCTTTAAAGATGTAGGCTGTGATGAGTTTTGTAAAAAACTTCAAGGATCTCATCAGAAAGTAGACGAGACGTTTACTCTCACATTTGATGGCAGAAGGGCAATAATTGGTAAGGAGGAATTCCAAGTAGATGAAGCCCTCATAGCTGAGGTAACAGATCTTCCAATGACTAGAGAAAATTGGTTCAAGATTACTGTTACAAAGGATTTTGAATTCCGATACTATCTGAAACCTGAGCATAGAAAGCTTGTATGGAAGAAGTATATTCCTATGACCTATCTTGAGGAGAAATGGCAGCATCTGTTGAAGTAAATTCTGGTTTATATGACCTGTGAGGGTAGATATAATAGGGTGTTGATTTATCATTTTAAATTAATGAACCATTTCACTGGCAGGAGCGCCTTAAATCTCCCTTTTTATCTATACAAAATCCTAACTAAAATGGCCCATTAAGTCATGGCCAAGCCAACCAAAATCGCAGGTAGACTATACCACCATGGTTTGATTAAACTCATAGTTTCTAAGTTGCTGCAAAGAAGAAACATGAACTGGGCATTCTTCCTTTTCTTGAATGAATTCGAAACATAGCTACAACCAGAGGATGAAAAGAAGTCTTCCACTCCTAGAAGTGGAAAAAGGAAGAGGAGAGCCATTTGTCCAATTGCAGTCAATCCCCTTTCCTCAGCTCCCAAAGTCCAGAAGGCTAAAAAGAAATTAGAGTTCAGTAATAAGATAGAGGAAGAAGGAGCTGGTTCAAAAGGAAAGAACATCCTCAACCTGCCATACACAGATTCCGAAGATGATGAGCAGCAGAAAGTTGAAGTAGGATGCGAAAATTTGCCTTCACCTACACCTGAGGAAGAGCCAAATCAACAAATTGCTGAAGCATCAACTAGCCAATGAAATAATCCCTCATCTCAGAAGATAAATCAACTTCTAAGACAAGTGTGTGAGCTCGAACTACTTCATAGGGTGATGAAGGAAAAGAATGAAAGGTTGACTGAAAGAAATACTGAACTGTATACCTCCTTTCAAGGGTTAACCAAAAAGCATAGCAAGTTGAAAGGGAGAAATATAAGATTGATAAGAGACAATATCAGATTGAGCAGGACGGTCGAGCTTCTAAGAAATAAGGAAATGACTCCAAAACTCCAGCTTAGGGCACACTACGACCTTGACACCTTAGCAGCAGCAGTCATCAGTTTTGCTGACACTCCGGTTTTGGCCCAGGATGAAGAAAAAACCAAACAGCAAGAAGATGAGTAGCAGAGGTCAGAAAACACAGTTTTGTCAAAGGTTTTGCAGGCTAGATCAAACACATTTTTGGGTGGCTTAGGAGAACATGGAAATTGTTCATTAGCTACCAAAAATCCAGTTTTCGGCAGCTTACAACATAAAGATAGGACTATGCTAGTTACCGAAAAGAGAGGTGACTTCCAAATATCTAAAAAGTGTCTTGGTGGCTTGGGCAAACATGCTGAATTGTTCATTAGCCATTGAAAGCAGAGCTTTCGTTAGCTAACAAAATTAAAACCCAGCCTTTCTAGCTACCAAAACTATAGAATAACGTAGGAGGCTGCTTCTTTGCACAAGACCTGACTTTTGCTGATCCAAACACTTCAAGGACATTTTATAATGATAGATAAGCGTTTAAAGGCATCATGATCAAAATTCTATTCCAGATTAAAAGGCGCTAGCAAGGTAAGAAGGGGAATCCTTTTGTTTATTTTGGGAAAAAGATGGCCTGTCAACCCTTCAGGCAGCAGTTTCAACCTTGCTCATCAGTCTTCGAAGGCTTGTTACAACTGTCGAAGATAGGAGGACTAGCAAGATGATGGTTACCCTTTTAACGTAGGACTCTTTCATACTTTTCAGAAATTTGTTTTAACTAGCTATTTTTACCAGATTCGATCCAGTTTTTTAGGATCTTGAACGTTTTTGTAAAGGCTATAAAGCCTGTGACTTATGTAGAACAAGGGTTCGATTTTGAAGACTTTTTCATACATTGTAAACTCAAGCTTCTCATTTTCATAATAGTAACACAAGATTCTTTTTCCATTATTTGTTCATACTTTCATTTTCCTAGTTATTCCTTACTTGCACCTGAATATTGAATTCATGTCAGTTCTGTTTGTCTAATGATTGATGTCTGTCAACTTGTCAATTCATCCATAAATTGGAATCTGCAAGTATCTTCCTTATTTTATTTGGACATTCCTATAGACGTTATGTACAAAATCCTCCAACTTGATGGGGAGGTTGTGGAATCAGGTTTCCACAACCAGGTGATGAGCGCTTAAACTGACTGGCGAGCAACGCACTACAGGACTCACGCTGCGAACTGGGGACTACGCGAAGTTCACCTTCTTCACGGCTTACACTTCTACAAGTTGAGGACACTTGTACAAATAGCGCATCCAAGGACTGCGTGTTCAGGGCGGTTACTCGTCAATAGGACAGCACCACACAGGTTTGGGATTCCTTCCAACACTTATGCAACTTCAATAGATCTTACTTAGTGTAAAAAGACGCATTCACAGCATAATAATTGCAACCCATATGACTTAAAAAATATGTTGGATAGTAAGGTAACTGCGCACTTCTGGTGTTGTGCTCAGGGAATTGCACTATACCAACTTCCCGGGTTTAAGTGTTACCCGATCAACATATGCATTCATCTGACTTAGAAATAATTATGCATTTAACATTCATTCACATATGTTGATACTTAACATATTATCCCTATCATTATCCTTATGGAGAATACATATTAAAGCAAGAACACATGAACTCATAAACAAGATCTTAACCATTCACATAAGAAAATACATAGATTCAAGCACATAATCAATCACATAACATAGAATTTAACGTGGTTGACCCCCACGATGGGAGCTACTTCCACATGAACGGTTGTTATATTATTTATGTGAAGGTTACAACAATTCAAGTCTACACAGTCAGCTGCAGACTCTCTTCTCTCTCTTCACTGGGTCTCTGCGCACGCAGATGTAGAGCCTTTTTACAAATGTCTCTCAACAGAGATCAACAAAAAACATTCACTTCTTAACACTTAGAATATTTTTCAATGAATATTCAACGAAGATTAACCCTTTCCCTTACAAAATTTCCCTTTATATAGATCATGCCCATAGGTCACTTCTGTTACAATGCATAGGCTCAAAAACCCTAAGGTTCCCCAAAACTGGTGTGGTTACCCTACTAACCAGGACTGTTAGGCTCTGATAGAGACTCGTCATCGTGGCCATCCTTCTACGTGTGGTCACGTTGCTTTCAGCCCCTCTGCCGAGCGCATGCCGATAGGTCGCTTTCACCCCGTCGTTCCTTCTCTAACGGCTTTATGTGGCCGGTTCACATAGTGCTTCCTTCTGCACCAATCCTTACTCGTCTGCTGGGAATCATGAAGTATCTTAACCAAAAATAGACCGTTGATGGTCTCACTGGAATTTATATCGTTTTCCTTCCAAAACTCCACCTTGCCATATCTTGGCGGATATGGCTCTTTGCGGCGTTGTCTCTCCGCAATGCTATAACCTTACGGCACTGACTCTCTTACTCCATCGATGTTGCACTGCACTATATCCTCTCAGCTCCCAAAATTGTCTTGCACAAAACTGCCTTAACTTGGGTTAGGCCCAACAATCCTTGTAGTCAATGCAGGGGATTTAAAAGGAGAAGAACAAAGATCACAATAGATAAAAGACATTGTAGGGAACATGGACACATTGAGGGGGGGACATAAATATCGTCCATTGGTAAGTTGTTCATTATATATGTATTTATATTGATTGTTTTTGTAAATGTATGTATCATTTTAATCTTTTTTATATTTACACTAATATCTCTTGATGTTTTGTAATTATAAAGGAAAGGCCTCCTAGGGCATATCACTCAGAGAATGTGATTGCAGAACAAGTGCTAGAGTAACATGGAGCTATGAATTTTGAAGATCAGTTAACGATCATATTAAATAACATGATCATACTGATTACATAGTTGAAGATGATGGTACAAATAGATTGATCCATGATACATTTAATGTTAGAATGGATAATGATGATCATGAAAATGATGAATTTGATGATGTTCATGATTTACCTCTACTTGAGAAGCCATATGAACCCCTTTATGAAGGCTCCAACACAACTCTTCTCTCTACTATATTGTTGATATTGAACTTGAAGTTTATGAATGGCCTTTCAAACACATCGGTCACACAGATGTTAAGGTATGTAATATATTCCATCACATATATATGATCATCATAAAGGTTATATTTGTTCCTCTAATAATTTTATTGTTAGTTCATAAGTAAAATTAATAGGGATGAAATATGTTTCATTAATATTGTTTATATATTATATTAACTAGTTTTTTATAAATTTGTTCTAGCTCGATAACTGAATTTTTGTTGCCACCATCAAATATTTTACCTTGCACATACCAAGATTTATCTTCCATCATGAAAGATATTGGACTGGAGTATTCATAAATTGATGCATGACCCAATGATCATATTATATATTATAAACAACATGAATTTGAAATAGAATGCCTATAATTTCATAGCAGTAGATATCGAACAGATCAAGTAACACAAAAGGTGCCTCACAAGGTTCTTCGTTATAATCCCATTATTCCATGTTTTCATGACAATTTAGGAGCAAAAACATAACACAACTTATGGATTACCATGCACGGAACAGAAGTGAATATGGCATTCTTCGAGTGCCTGTAGATGGTTCTGCATTTAGAGACATGAAGGAAAAATGGCCACACTTTAAAGAAGAACCTTGTGATGTTAGGATTTCTTTGGTAGTAGATGGTGTCAATTCATTTGCAAATATGAGATCTATTTACTCAGGGTGGTCTATTTTTGTTATCAACAATAACATTCCTCCATGGATGTCAATAAAGAGGGAACACATAATGTTGGCAATGATTTTTCCAGGTATTTGTTTACAATAATTTTGTATAGCGTAGTAACATCTCATTTGTAAATATTTGTTGCACAATGTCATATATTTTTTTTCATTTACTCATATATATTATCTATATATCTAAAATGGTTGTAATAATTATGTAGTGTATATGTTCAAATTAATTAGGTAAGTACCAAGTTAAAGATATGAATGTATATATCGACCCTCTTATTGAGGAGCTACTAAAGCTATGGAATGGAATCACTATGTATGATGTCTCTAAACCAATACGACAAAGGCAATTTCAATTCCATGCAATGCTTGTATGAACAATTCATGATGCCCCACGGATAACACAATTTTGTGGTATGTAATTATAATGTCCACTTTAATAGTATTAATTTTATGAAGTTGATATATTAATCATGCATGTTTTTTAAATAATCCATTCATTATATATAATTATAATTGACATATGTAATCCATCTCTTGCACGTCTTTAAACAAATAAAAAATTCGCATGTCCAGTTTGTGGTCCTAAGATGAAATTTCGTTGTTCAAAAAGTTTAGGAAAGGAGATGTTTGATGAGTATAGGCACTTCCTCTCTAAGAATCATAGGTATTGAACTACCAAAAAACATATTTTCAATGGGAAATAAGAGACTGCATTAAAACCACAGAAAATGACACCTCACATATGGAAGTTGCAATATAATAGAAATCATCAAGGTATGGATCAAATTGTCTATCTATCCTCATATATGAATTTTTATTTATTTATTATTATGTGTTGTTTACTCTAATTGACATTGATTTTTGTAATTTCTTTATAAACTATGATTCATGATGGTTGTCGTGACCATGAAGGAATTAATGGGCTTCCACGAGGAATGAAAATCTATCCCAAACAATTCAGTAGGTTTCCCTACTATGAGAACCTACAAATTGTTCATTTGTTTGATACAATGCATATCATAAAGAATGTAGCTGAAACATTATGGCGAATATTGGATGGAAGGAGTGACAAAGAAAAAATTGTCAAAATTTGCAGTGACATTTAGGAAGCCAATCATGCAATGAAATATGTCATTCAGTTAAATAGAAATGGAGACCAAATTAATATAAGCTCACTTCCATGGTTGTTAACGGAGAAACAAAAAAATGTTGTAAAATAATTCATGTGAAAAAATAAATTTCCCACGGGATTTTGTTTGAACATGAAGAATATCTTAACAAAGAAAGGTGAATTTAGGGGGGGGTGAAAACACATGATTAGCATATCTTCATTAAGTTAATTATTCTGGTATATATATTGCTATATTTTTTATACTAGTGTATGTTGTTCGTGTTTTTTGTTTACTTTTGGAAAAAATAATGAAACAATTTTATTGTTACAGTACATGTTCTACCTCTATCTCTCCCAGACGACTTCGGCAACAATGTCAAACAAGTTATATATGATCTTGGAAAATACATGAGGTAAGTAGCAATATTTTGCATGCATAAAGTGTTTGTTTAATTCATTGTAGAACTTATATTTGACATTTGTTTTACTAATTGTTATGTACTATAATGTTTATTTTTGTTAAGTCTCTTGCATTAGGGGAGTTTTGAGGTAAAAAATGGGCGGCCTCAAAACAAAAAATGTACCATAAAAATCGCTTTATAAGAACCAATAGGATTCCAGATGATGATGTCAACCATAAGGGTAAAATTTGTAAAACAAATTGGAGGGAAAAACAAAAACTACGTTTTCTTATCGTATTTTTGCCATATCTCCTTAGCGATTTACCCAAATTTCAAGTTTGGGCACTTGTTGAATGCAGATTTTAATTATGCATCCCACCCATACCCACACTGCATACTTTTGAGGCACCCATATTAATTTATACATTTTTTATTGTCGAAATTTTCATTTTTTCATGTCGTGGGCGCCTCAGAAGTATGCAGTGTGGGTATGGGTTGGATGCAAAATTAAAATCCGCATCCAACGAGTGCCCAAACTTGAAATTTGGGTAAGCCGCTAAGGAGATATGCCAAAATTACAATAAGAAAAAGTAGTTTTTTATTTTTCCCCTCTAAAATTTAGAACTCTTATTTTATTATATCCCTTAGGAGGCCCATTTTAGACCTCAAAACTCCCCTAATGATTTTCTTGCATCACTTTTAGATGGTTGTCATTTAAATAAATCCATAAAGAAGATATAAAGTATTGGAAGGGAGAAATTCCTCATCTAATGTGAGAAATGCAAAAGTATCTACCTTTGACATTTTTCAATGCACAAGAACACTATCTCATACACCAAGTTGAGGAGACTGAATTGTGTGGACCTATACACTCAAGGTCAATGTGGATGGTCGAGAGGCATTTGAAAATTTTGAAGACTTTGCTTGGACAAATGGAATGTCCTGAGGGTTCTATGGTGGAGGGATATATGGCATACCATAACATGGTGTATTTTAGCGAATATGTTCCTAAATTAGTGTCAAGGATCGATTTAGATCACATTTGTGATCCAAACTCAATTAACAAATTCAAGGGGGAGTACCTTATGGGAAAAGGTAGATCGAGGAAGGTGAAAGGTAGTTATTAAATGGTGGATATTAATTATAATACATTTGACTATTTTTTTATGTATATATCACGCTTATTTAATTTGTAATCTTCAATATGCATAAATTATAAATGTAAACTGTATTAAGTAATTATTCATTTGTGAATTGTAATTTTATTTTTATCATCCAGCTAGTCGAGAGTGGGATGCAGTACATTTATACGTCACAGACAATACTTATTGGATGAAGGTATGGATTGAATGATGTGAACAATATGGTCATGGAATATCATGGGAAGGTGTGCCTTCATTGGCTAAAGCAGCTTATCGCAATGGAGATACCAGTCTTACACAAAGGGAAATCGATTTAGCATATGGTTTAAAAGATAAACAGGCAAGCATATTTTTTGTTTGTTTGTAAGAAATTCCCATCACTCGGGGCTAGTGAATTTACACAATTGACTGAGAAATCGCAACCCAAGGGCATATAATATGTAAAAATCACCCCAGGATCGCACCTGGCCTGGGCCACACCAACCTTCAACTATGTTGGATTTTTGGGTGTCGTCTCCCAACTAACTCACTCGAAGGGGATTTGAACATGGGTCACCCTTGGTGAATACCCATCCCTTGACCAAATGAGCTAGCAAGAATTGACAAAAATTGTTGGATGATTATAGTGGAGTTGGGAGAATATCGTGCTCGCGTGACATGGGGTTGAATCTTGTCCACTGCCACTATAACCTTCCAGTGAACCCACAGAGCCCCCAACCATGGGCCAGAGGTAAGTCGAGGTTTGAACCTATGACCTCCGTAGTCTTTATAACTTGTGGTTTCCAATTGGTCTACACCTCCGGAGGTAAACATGCAAGCTATTAATCATCCATACTATTTAATTATTTTCAATTATATTGATGTACAAGTTGTTTTTTTTTCTTTGCATACTTTCTAAGCATAAATACGTACTTAATTATCAATTGATGATGTAATTTTTATGTGTATGCCATATTGCAAGTAAGACACCATAAGGTTATGTGGTGCAATGGTCATACATTTCACATCAAAAAGTTGGATGAAACAAAGAAAACATTTGATTGTGGGATAATTGTAGTCTTTGAGATGACCAATGTTTCCTCTAGAAGTGACAAACATCCAGAACTCTTAGAAAATCGATACTATGGGTATTTGGAAGATATTATTGAGTGTGGCTTTAAATCCTTCAAATTAGTTATGTTCGTTGTCAAATGGTACCAGTTACTATTGAATCAGCATGATCCTAGTAGAACTATTATTGAACATGCTAATGGATTTACAGTGTTTAATACGAGGTTTTTTTATCCAAGAGCGAATCCCTATGTTATTCCAATCCAATTTGAATAGGTATTTTACTCATAGGTTCCAAGTAGAGGGGGTTGGTCATTTGTTGTGAGACACAATCCAAGGGGAAGGCCAGTAAACTATAATGTAGAGGAAGATCAAGAGGGTCCTGAAGAAGAAGATGATGTAGAGGATCAACATGAGTTATATGATCATGTTCCATAGGAAGATGTCGAATATTCAATTGAACTAGATGATGTACGAGACAATGTTCATGAATATTATATCCATGATGACATTATCGAAACTGACATTGATGACAATGATGATATGGCCAATCCTTACAATGTTCAATCTGGATCTGATGATACAGATGTGGAATTGGATGAAGAAGATGATCAATTGCATTGAAGTGTATGAGGTATGCATTAATATATATATTCTATGTATACTGAATTAATATTGATAGAATTATTGACTTGTATTGGTATGTATAAATTAATTGTTTTTGAGTTTTTTTCCATCTTCTAGTATGTTGGAATATGTTGTAAGAGACATTGTTTCTTCATTACAACAGAAAAACAATCATTTATTTTCTAGTACATAGATTTTGTTGGGTTATGGGGAATTGAGAGTGACATTATCCGGGGGGGTGCAAATGAGATTCCACCTTCACATTGTTGGCCCTATTCAATAGATAATATTAAACTATTCTCGAAACAAAGAGAAGCTCAGTAAGGTAATGCATAATTATTATTATTACACCTTCATTATTATATGATATTTCATAACCCCAAAATAATGAGTGCCTACTAATGCGTGCCTACTCATGTACTTGACCTCGCATATTATAATTGTGATGTGAATGGGGCCAACATTGAATCTTTTTTAATCTGTGCTTGTATGGATTGAAATTTGAAATGGTTAGACTAGACGCATGTGTTAACAAAATTGGAGGGTTTCAGACTCAAACATGACTCACTCAAGCAATTTGATAATCAAACAACAATCCTATAGAATACTTAATGTACTGAGTGGGGACAACAGTGATGTTTTTCAATTTGTGCTTCTATGGACTGAATTTTGACATGGTTAGACTGGATGCATGCATTGATGGTATGGGAGGGTTTCCAGAATCAAACATGAATCACTCAAACAATTCAGCAATAAAACAACAAACCTATAGAATAATTAATGTACTGAATGGGGCCAACGTTGAATTTTTTTCAATTTGTGCTTATATGGACTGAAATTTGACATGGTTATACTAGATGCATGCATTGATGATATGGGAGGGTTTCCAGAGTCAAACATGACTCACTCAAACAATTCGTAAATCAAACAACAAACCTATAGAATAATTAATGTACTGAATGGGGCCAACATTGAATTTTTTTCAATTTGTGCTTCTATGGACTCAAATTTGACATGGTTAGACTAAACACATGCATTGACAATATGGGAGGGTTTCAAGACTCAAACATGACTCACTCAAACAATTCAACAATCAAACAACAAACCTATAGAATAATTAATGTATTGAATGTCATCAACATTGAAATTTTTTCAATTTTGCTTCTATGGATTGAAATTTTGTATGGTTAGACTAGATGCATGCATTGACAGTATGGGAGGCATCATCTAGATAGTGAATCAAATTTACAATTCATATTTAATGGTACAGAATACTTAGTCTACTTCTAGAGTATAATGAATTTATAGAATACTTAGTCTACTTCTAGAGTATAGTGAAGAGTATTATAGTTACTGGCTTGACTCAATCAACAAGTAATGCATGAGTAGTACCAAGTGAATTTATTGTAGAAATTCATGGCTTCCAAGAAGCTCTTAAGATTATTTGAATTAGAGCGAGTAGGCCAATCCTTCAAAACCTTGATTTCTCTTCATTTTAGCTTACAACTTGTGGCAATGGAGGAGGTCCAAAATTGTTTAAACATGCTAGAAATGATGTATCAATGTTCCATTCGAAACGAAAATGTACTTATCGATCTGCAGGTTAAAGTTATTATCGATACATGGTTTAAAGATGTCATCAATTATTCTAATGAAATTGTAAGGGAATTAGTGGGACATCAATTCTAAATTCTTCATTTTAATTGATGTGAGCATAGACAGAACAAAGACATTTGGATGCAAGCAGAGGATCCTCACAATGTCCGCTAATCGAGCAAGTTGCGCCATCCTTGAACATAATGGACTCAAAGTGGATGTTTTCTCTTGTAAATGGGAAAACATAAATGACTTCTGATCCCAAAACACAAATGTTATGGCCTAAGATCCTATATTTTGGCCTGATACCATGTCCTTATCCCTACAAACCATATTTAGTACACCAACCTTGAAATGACCACCATATTGAAGTATTAAGACAAATACTCCCTATTTATGACATGTGCAATCATATGGGGGGGTCATAATGGCCAATGATCCCATAAGAATATTTTTATAATTAATACAGGGTATTTTGGTATTAGATGTTTCCATGTACATAAATAACCATCCTTGGTGTGCCGAGACTCAAAACAATAAAGATATATCACTCACATGTTAAAGATTCCCAATGCCATACTTGTGTGGTGGTTTGGGGAACTTCTAAACCTAATTCATATTCACAACCATGGCGTATGGTTAGTGTTCCCCTAACCATAGGACATGAATTCACTAATATCCTAAAACACTAACATTGTATCCCATATCCCTTCCTTACCCCTAAGTCAATATTATGAGGGATGTTAGTGTATAATATTGAATTGGTAGTGGTATTATTATTGTTAATTTCACAACCCATTCTTGTATTACAATATATAATTGGGTTATTTCCCATTGTACTAGTATTGAATTCTAGAATAGTTTACTCATTAATAGATTCATCTATGGGAACACTCAAATACCTATTTAAAAATTCAGACCTAATCAACTAACTTTAGACATACCTCGAGGATTAGAATTTTATATCTTACCCTAACAAGTGTGGCAACTAAGTGGTGCATTCACCTTACTAGGAATATTCATTATCACTTTATTCTTCATATACAAACCTTTTGAAACATTTTAAGTCACATATTAGACATTATATAGGGACTGAACTACTTGTTTCTTGTAGGAAAAAAAATTCTACCTATATCACATATCCGCATAGGAGAATTTTATGTAAGATCCCCTTGGATGATAATTTTTTTATAATGGTTTCTAAAGTCACTTCTTCCCCATATTTCCAAGGATGTTTCCTTTCAATGACCTTGAATCAAGGAAGATGTAATCGTTGTGTCCTAGAGTTAGATTTGTATACTCATAATCATGTTGTTTATATATTGTTATACTACATCTTCCCAATATTTCTCATGTTGGTTCACCTAAAAAACCAAGGGAATATCATATGCCCACTAGATTTATAGGATCAACCCAATTGATATCTTATGCTTCAAACAAAATCGGCCAACTCTCTTGTTTTACGGAGTGCCTAATCCATATGAAGGGTTGATTGTTTCGTATGGAATTATCACCCTTTGTCTCCAAATGCACAATATTCTCTAAGTGTTCCATAGGCATACACATCTTATCAAGGGGAACCTTGCAACTCTAAACCATTTACTTTATCCAATGTTAACTTGGTTCAACTTCATGCTTCTCAAGTTAGTCGGAATTTCGCTCAATAAACCCAAAAAAGTTAACCAAAAATATAAGGGAAGAATAATAAGAATATAAACTAAAGGTTAGAGGGTAATGAAATTAACTAATGTTGGGGTTAATGATAGTGCCATTTGGGTCAAATGAAACCTACATCGTATTGTAAGTTTATATTCAAATCAAAGTGGTGTTTTATTGCACAAAATAAGACATTTAAATGTGCACATGTTTCATCTATGAAACATATAAAATCACATTAAAGTAAAATATATTTAAACATAAAACTTAAAATAATTCTAAGTATAAAAAACTATTATATATATATATATATATATATATTAGAAATTTATGTAAAAAATGGTAGTTAAAAAAAATCCTAGAAAAATGTTTTAAACATTTTACTAAAAGAGAAGTTATTTCCTTTTCCAATCCAACCAAGTAGATACACACCCATACACATTTTTTCCTTGACCAATTTAACCAAGAAGACATGGTAAAATATCCTTGTGTGCTTCATGGGAAGGATCATTACATCAATTCCTTCTCCCGCTCCAGCGTGAACATATTTGACTTGGCTCCCTCCCACTTGTGAACATTTTCACTTACCTCCCTCCTGCCAGAGCCCATATAGGTCACCGAGGAGGTCACAGAGGTCACAGAGGAGGTCAAGGAGGTCATAGAGGTCACCAAGGAGGTTACAGAGGAGGTCAAGGAGGTCGAGGAGGTCATAGAGGAGGTCAAGGAGGTTGAGGAGGTCACAGAGGAGGTCAAGGAGGTTGAGGAGGTCATAGAGGAGGTCAAGGAGGTTGAGGAGGTCACAGAGGAGGTCAAGGGGGTCTTCGAGGAGGTTGCAGAGGAACCAATTGTTGCAAAGAATAGCCACATAGGATGCAATGCCTCCCAAATCAGTCAGTACCTTGCCATTTAAATTTGTTTTGATCTTCCTCTTCCTAGGATTTATCAAGTAGCTTCTTTAGAGCTCTTCTCTCTATCAACACATATTTTGGAGATATTATGCCTAACCTATTAATTAACGGGTGCTCCATAGAGTCAAAGGAACCCCCATCTATATGACTCGTGAACTTGGTCTATTAAATTTATGGGAAATTTATTAACAAAAGGATGAAATGTGCTAAAGGATTGGAATTTTCCTAGAGATACCAAAATGCCTCAATTGTTTTTCTCAAGATGAAAAATGGTTTGGCAATATCATTTTACAACATCCTATGCATGTTTAAAAATTCCAGTTAGGAATAAAGTTGAGAGCTTGTCAATTTCAGTGAATCCTTCTTTGGGTGAATCTTCAAAAATAATCATCTTGAATGCCTACTAGGCATTCAAACCATATTTTTGATATCAATAAGGATCTCCATGAAGAATAAGCCCACTAAAAATCCTGAGAAGTTAACATACTTGCAAAAATACTTTGACTTATGTTGCAAACCTCCTTAACAAACTCACACCTCCAAAATCATGTTAAACACTCTCTTGTTTCCCATAATAACTATGATTTCCATCTATGAATC
Source organism: Larix kaempferi (assembly GCA_027924585.1). Classification (NCBI taxonomy): domain Eukaryota; kingdom Viridiplantae; phylum Streptophyta; class Pinopsida; order Pinales; family Pinaceae; genus Larix; species Larix kaempferi. Next base: position 191,075 of record BSBM01000053.1, on the reverse strand, counting down.
CCTTGTTACGACGTCTTTTTTTAGTCATGAGTGGTATATATAGAATGAAGCACACAAGGAGACTCATATTGAAGGAAACCATTGCATTGTAAAAAGATTATGTCCATTTGATCCATTTACATCATTATCTTTAATTCTACCTTCTATTAAGTTTGGTTTCAAGACAAAATTTGGGGAGCATCTTCTTGTATAGTTCTCCCAACTCCTATATCAAGAATTTTTCAAATATTTAGTTCATCTATTTTTTGTTTCCTAGAATTTCTAAACAAAAACTTAAAATGTATTTTACAACTTGTTTCATTTTTAATTCTTTGCTTGAATCTCTTGACAAGCTTTGCAAGTGTGAGGATAGAGATACTTAAATTAGGAAATGCAGAGCTAGTAATGTGAGTCCATTAGGAGGTTACTAATATTTACGTGACAATTTATCAATGTAATGGGTGAGGATCTACAAGGGGAGTGGTTTTCTAAAGTGGTTTGCTTCAAAGTAAAGAATATTACTTCAACTCTTGTTTAAGATAAGCAAATTTGAATAGTTTTGGGGGACTATGTATGCGCTTATAACAAAAGTTTATCACTCACTCCAATATCAGATTGGAACAACAGTAACTCATTCAAAGATATGAGAGAAGTATAAAAAATACTTCTTCGAACTTTATCCACTTCATTAATCAATTGTTATGCAATACACACAAGTCCTTCAAACTGTAAAAGTATTAGCTTCATACCTCATTTAATGTAAGTACAACATCCTTTAATCAATGCAACAAGTGATAATCAATGTCTAACAAGTGCTAATCAATTACAATATGATCAGAACTATTAGTAGGATGTGGCACTTGTTTCTCATTGAAGACCAAGAGAAATGGTTGCTTTATCTGTTTATGCTAAAGTACACTCGATGACCCATTAAGTACAATGCTTTAACTATATCTTCTAGCTATAGAGAGTTTATTTTTCTTTCAGAAAGATACTCGAAGGACATTGAACTCTTTCAATTCCTAGAATTGAGATGTTAGGATACTTCTAATGATGTAGTAGATAAGGATTTAGGTATTGAAATACCAAACTGGTCATATAGACACCACACTTGCAAAATCTCAAGTTAGTTTGAATATGGGTAATTGTCATCATGATTCATATCAATTTTTGGGTGGTCCCTTCACTGCTACTATAAGTTATTCCCTATACACAATCGTTGAAATAATTTTAGTGTTAATGTTCTGTTATATGTGTTATAATTGAATTTATCTTGAATATATGTTTTATTGTTGTTATTTGATGAATATTTGTTTTTGTTATCTACATACTTTTCTTCTATGAATTGATCATGAGCCTATTAAAATCCTTTTTACTACTTAAAGTGAGTGCCAACATTGAATGGTGATATGTTGGTAGCTATGTGAAAAATTAAACCATACAACGTTATCAAACAAGGTTAAAGCAAATTTGCTTTTCTTGTCAATTGTCCCGTGGATATACCTATATCAAGGGGTATGTATTGGAAGCTTAAGCTACCAAATATTGAAGAATGATGGGATATTATTTATAAAAAAATTCTTCAATTATTATGGTGATGTCAATGTAACATGTATGTTTGAGATTGAGTCTATGTACCCATTTACTATGGGATCATCCAACATTTCCAACGATGTTATTCCCTTGGTTGGAGAAATTTGCAATAAAAGAGGTATTAGACATCCAATTTTGGAAAATGATTGTTGCATTGATAGGTTCTCGGGTCTCTCTTGATGTTCAAGTTGATTGGCGCAACGGATAGTATTTGGATACCTAACCCTAATCCTTTACTTTGGTTTCTCTTCTCTCTATTGAGAACCTTGTAAACAATTTCTTGTAGACATACCCAAAATTTTTATCCACTACATAACTAGAACATCTACAAAATAGGGATGAGATTTGAAAGATTTTGATGTTGTGGCATTTTATTCCACATGTAGTTTCTACTTGGAATAATAACTAGGAAGTTTGTAACTAGCTAGGAAAAATCAGTGGAGCAAGTATGCCAACCTTTTGTTAATTATGATGTCGATGTTGCTAAAGTTGAAGAGGACTATGACATTTTCTTCTTGATTTATCCTTCAATTTTAAGGGTTTTGGGGGATTTGATAACAAAAACATGCATTTATACAATGATTATTTCTTCCTTGAGCATCGATGGAGGTTCAAAATCATTTGTAGGCTTTGTTCACCAATGTGATCAATTTTATTTCAAGACAATTATGCCCCTTGGACCTAATGCACTCCCTTAGGTTTCCTTTATTACATCTCCTTTGGCACAATTTTGGTGGGTTTGTGGGTTGTTTCCTTATCCATATCAGTCAGGCCTTGTATTTAAAGGTCATGCTCGACTACACATTGTATGCCACCAACATAATGCTCTGAAATATCATCATTGCTTAATCTGTCTACATTAGAAGCTATTTTTTTTTATGTTGCAAGGCCCTATTCCATAAATGACCATGACTATCTTAGTTTGGATATACCATTGAAATAGTCTTGCTCCACACACATTATCACATTGAGTGGCCAAGTAATCAACAATGTTATCCTGAGTGTATACTAACATGGGAAGCTTCTTTCTAATCGGCTAGTATCATTGGAACATTCCTATATCTAAGTGACACTAAAGACCACCATTTGCTTTGGAAAAATTTGATGCAAGAAGAGAAACAACTCAACAAAAAGGAACTAGATTAGTGCTCTATTTTTTTTTAAGACTGTTTACACTGTCGCAATTGCGATGCATAGAAACAACATTGATATAGCACAAATGTCAGACTTGCAGTCCATAAGGGATAGTATGGGTGTTCAGTAAATGTTCACATCGTCGCACTCGTGATGACCACAATTGTCGCTTATATAGCCAAATTGTCGAATCCTTCTAATATTATGATGAGATAGACGTTGCAATACCTATGGCGTTTCGTTGCAAATGGAAATCCATGCGGTCGGGATGGTGTTGGTTATGGATCCTGAACTTACTGATTCAGAGATATTTGTTGTTTCAGTTGTGTTTGTACCCCATTTTTATATGATGTGTAGGTGGACTGTACACTCATCCTAGCGGGGGGGTGTGGGGGTGCATCGGCCCCCCACGGGATTCCGAGGGGGACCATCCCCCCCGGATGGGGTGTTCGTGTGCCAGTGGAGGTTTGGGGGTAACCCTGAAAGAAATTTTTTGGTTTTTTTTTTCCAACAGTTTACGATCCCGTGGTATTTTCACATGGTAAATCTCCTTTAAAAGGAATACATTGTAGTATGGTTGTGTAAAGTATTGTAGTATTGTAAAGATCTATGTGATTATGTAAGAGAGACTGAGAGAGAGTGAAAAGGAAGTTGTAGCGGATGTGCTGCAATTTCTATCCCTTCATTTGTTGGATGGTATAAAAATAAAAGGACTAGAAATTTCTCCGTGGATGTAGACCAGATTGGGTGAACCACATATATTGGTGTCTTTGTTGCATTGAATGTATGTGATTTATATTTCCATCTTGTTTATTGTTATTTCTTTGCAATCCTGTTTTTTCTAACAGATGGTGGGTCCCTCTTGTCGCCACTATGACTACATCTCGTTGACCATGCGACACAATTATGGTTGCAACTGTGACTTAAGTCTGTCGTACTTGCGAATTCAGTGCAACGTCATCCAGTTAGTCTTGTGACTCATTTCCTGTCTCTATTGCGATAGATTCCCATCATCCTTGTGACTCGAGGACATCACAATATCGATGATAGTATTCAAAATTTCAAACAAAAACATGACATATCTATAGTTGCATGACCGATGTCCAAAACGTCAGAGAGATGATGCTCTATTTATCGTCAAAAGTGCAACGACATGTGAAACAAAGATTTGAACAACTTTGTTTTGTCATTATCCCAAAACTTATAAGTTGGAAGTGAGTCGAACATGTCGTCAATTGTTTTTCCAAATGTACTAGTGGAGCCAGATGCACAAGAACAAAAATGCAGCACAACAGATCATGCATAGGATGATGTGATTTATCTAAGACAAATGTGCAAAGACAGAAGAGAAACACCATAGATGATGTGTAGTATTATAAGTTTTATCTGAGACAAGTGATCAAGAATAAAAAGGAAGTATCGCATATGGTGCATAGCCTATAGTTTATCTGATACAAATGCATAAGAAAAGAACTGCAAAACACTGTAGGATGCACAGTATTAGTTGAGTTTACAGATGCGAAAAAACATAACATTATGTTGAAACATCGTGCATATTGCAAAAGGTTTTGAAATACAAGAACCTCTGGGTAATACTGAAGAAATTATGGAAATATATGAAGTTTGAGAACCAGTGTGCAATATTGATGAAGTGACGATATAGTAAAACATTTGCAAGAATAGAGTATATAGAAAGTGCACACAAAGGAATGAATTGCAGTAAATATGAAGAGTGCACAAATCGGTATAAAGCAAAGAAAAATGTTCTATAGTCGTATCAAGGTGACAAAACGAGGCAAGGAACATAAATTTGGTGCTTCCTTAATTTCAAAGCCTATAAAACCAGGGGGTCGGTACCTCCTTCAAGTCAGAGCTGATGTCACCTACCCAAATTTTGGGACTATTTATTTTATTTGAAAAATACATTATGTTAAATTTTAATTACAAAGTTTTGTAATTATGACCAAATCTGGTCAAGGATGATTGTAATGAATTATTATTATTATTAATAAATTAAAACAGGACACAAACACCCAAGGGAACTATTAAATGAGTGTTCACTGACCCACTAGGAGTAATGGAAGTTGTAAGAAGGCATGGGACAGATGTCAGCATTTGCACTCCACCACTAGCTATTGGTTATGGGACAACTACCCCTAAATTTGTGGCATTATCCCCCAGGTGGGTGGAAGAGAGATGATGGCTCATTAATGACCAGGTTAACTACTAAAAGGCCTAGGCAGCCTAGATAAGGCAATTTGAATTGAGCAGGCAGCTCTACATTATTTTCTGCAGAAATAATTCCTTAAGTGTATCAGGTGATCACTGAGAGATTCGAATAGGGAGGCTAAGTGGAAGTGCATTGTGAGGCTACTGAAATAAAAAGAGGTGCTGGTGCAGGTTTTTTTGACTGCTAAGTCTATATGACTGGATGAACTACTTTCCTGCTACAAGTGGATTGACCTAAAGCTTCTACAGATTCTTCTTTCTAGTGGTTCAGTGAAAAGACTCGGGGTTCCTAAGGCAAGTAATTTGGCTATCTTCAGGAATAGGTTGGGTGGAACAGGCTCCTTGGGTTGTTTGTTTCTCCTATAGTCAATCAGGTTCTACTGTTCTATCTTATTGTTTACAGTTAAATGATTTTCTGCATTGTAGATTTATTATTTACAGTTATACGGAATAAATTGTTTCAATTTCTGACTTAAAGATGATATGGTTTAAGGATGGTTAAGTAAATAGGATGAATGATTAAAATCTTTTTTGTATTTTTCCCATTCTATTTTCTGTATAGTACTCTAGTACAGAAAAGCAGAATTAATATAGATGAATGAAGAGCAGAATGCCAAATGATTAGATAGATTAAAACTGTAGGGATTCTTTTAAATTCTACCATTTCAATTATATGTCTAAAACTCAGGAAATAGTACAGCATATTATAAATAGATGTATAACATTTCTTCTACTTCATAATAAAAGAAAAACACTTTATTTCTCCATAGATCTAGATTTTCAAAATCAACTCTATCTATTTTCGGATGATAATACTATGCATTCCATTATTATAAATCCAGTGGCTTTAGGCATTTTATATTCTAGAAATATAGCAGCTGTAAATATTCTTCTATACAGAGTTGTTACTTACAAACGATAAATAAACACTTATTATTTTCATCACTAAATATCACTATTCTATTTTATACTCCTTTCTCATATTTTGATTTAGTATAGATTTCAATCATTAAATATAAACACTTTCACTATAGAATCAAAACCCTAAGAGTTTTTTTCAGACCCTAGTTTCTAAACATTCATTTAGTGTACAGTTCAATCATTTTCATATCAAGCCAATCATGGCAAATACAGATAAGATTTCTGAAGGTATAGTAGACATAGGTTCAAAACCCTAAACAACATTTTAATTAACCTTACTATCTATCATTCGTGTTGAGAATACTAGCAAGGCACTTAACCTTACTTAACAGAAAACATGAAATTAGTATCGTTATCTAACATGGAGCTTATAACCCTAGTAAGAACATAAACAATATCGAAAACCAATAGATGAACAAGTTAAGGCCCGGTTCTCATGTTTGAATTCTTGGTACTATTAGAGTTACCAATGAAACCTACAGGGTAGGGTTTCGTATGTTGAAACAAGATCGAACCCTGTGGCATATAGCCATTTTAAACATATAACAGATCAAGTTATCCAACATCATCTTCCAAACTCGAATTTTAAAAACGATACAAAGTACAGGGTTTATCTACCAAAAAAAGTATGCAACCTACAACTCTCGGCCGGGAACAACTTTTGTTTTTCTAAACCAAATTATCATTTAAACAAACAAAATTTCATTTCAATATTCAAATAAAATTATAACATTTCAATACAATACTTTCCCATGTTTTACAGAAGTGAGTGAACCCTCGTCTCTCGGATTCCATGTTCAGCAGTATAGTCAAAATTTTGACAAAGTTTACATTGAAAACCATTCAAGGTTCCAAAACCAAATAGGGTCATTCCTTTAAACAACCACATCATAAAACAAGTTCGCAATCATCATTAATCGTTGTGGCAAACATTAACTAGCCGAATAGCAACATCAACTGAGGATTTATCCTCTTACAATATTGTTCAAAACATTTTTTTTTAAATTCGGCCATTACCCTTGTCAGGGAAAGAAAATCTAACTCTTTCCGAACTGTAAAAAATGGCCAAATCATGCCAAAGGAGAACCTACGAGGGAGGAACCACCGAGACTTACCAAGTAAGTGGAGTAACATTAATCCACCGATCCTTTGAACTCTTTAAACTACCGACGAAGAATGCACCTGCCACAAAAACCAGAGCAAGGTTAAATGAAGAAACACGCAGAGTTTAAACTCGAAACATTACGAATACCACTATCTTTTGCACAACCGAAGACATTACCTTAATTAATGTAGTTCTGGAGTTAGAAACACCTTCAGCAGACAAGATGTCGAAGCCATCTACCAATTGCAGAGAATCAGCATTAGAACCCAAAGAAAAACCACTCATAGCTAGGAGAATCGAACTCAAGTTCGATTTACACTGAAATAAACTGACAGAGAAACCTCACAACTAATTCAAGGACTTTTTCGTGACTCCATTCCACAAGGAATACAAATCCTATAACATATAAATTTCCCTTACAGGTCCGAGGTTCAAAAATGAGGAACGAGTCGTCCTAACAACCAAATTCCAAACCCTACATTGCAGCAAAACTGTCAGCCCCTCTACCTTGCCACTAAACGCGAAGTGAAGGCTAGCAAACATTTCATTGTTAAGCCCTAGATCTTGTAAATATCAACGATGGAAGAGCTGCCAGCCGGGCACATTGAAATTCGGGAAACCATTGCAATTAATACCATATTGATTATTGCATCTACCACGTCGCCAAATCACCATATCAAGGGCTAATGTATGGCACAGCTCAGCATCGTATTGTGCTTTGCTGTAAACCCTTTCATGTGAAGACAATCCACCTAAGCTTCCACTTCACATAATAGGTAGGCAACGTTAATGCTAGGACCAGGTATCGACAAACTGAAAGCATGCTAAGTACCGAGACTTTAATGCCCTATCATTATCATATTCAATGCAATGTTTAGAATCGTAGATCATATTTCATTTTATTTCCCAAAGTTTATATTAGGCATCATGATAATAGTAATACATTCTAATGGCATCACGATAATAGTAATACATTCTAATGTATGGTGTGTGTAATGCATAGTTACTATATGTTGTACATTTTTCTTCTCTATAGCATAAGTATAGTCATATAGGAAATAGTGGATTATAGGGTAAATTTTATATAATTCATGCATTGCTAATCAATTGATAAAAGTGAAACTTTAGTTACTTAAGGTATAGTCTAAGTTTATTTTGGTACACATTATAATGCTAGTTCATTTTGAAATAACATAAGCATTACATTTACAAGATTTCAAATAAAGTTACAAATTGACAATGGTAGATCACCATATTGATGTTAATAATAATTGTCATATTAGAATGATTTTTTGTAGATGATAAATATAGCAATGTAACAGCAAAATGATGACGGGATTCTAATGACACTAAAAAGTTGGTAAGCTAGCACGTAAACGAGAAATAGAACCAAAAATACATACCTCCAATAACTTGCTTGCAAGGAAGTACTTAGAATTTTTCATATTACATTGACTATGAATTGAAAGACACATTTACTCTTAACTCTTGTTTTGTTGTAAAATTCTTACACACGTTCTGCACATTGAAACAGGTTCAAATGCCTTAGCTAAACGTAGCTAAGGAAATCTGAGGGTACCTCGTAGGACCCCTTCATCATCATTCAAAAACAAACGGTCAGCACTTTACCAAGAAAATTATCATAATATAAGCCTATGTACAGCATGTAGTTTACATTTAAACTTAAGCAGATCTGAAGATGTAATCTTGTGTTATGATCATAAAATGTCCTTTGTTAAGAGATTAGCATCCAATTAGTCTGCATTAGCAAATACAACTAGCATCATATTTTGTTTTGAGAATTTCGATGTGTCATTATCATTAATTATTTTAGTTAATAGATTTAACTATTATTATATGTTCCGCATTAGCAAATTTAGTAATTATTGCTAGTTTAAAAAATTTTAATTTTTTGTAAATTTATGGGATGTTACAGCTGATATAAATCAGGGAGTTGGTGCTTCCTTCAAGTTGTATCTTGTAAATCAGGAGGTTGGAGCCTCCTTCTAGTTGGTGATAGAGAAATTTGGAAGTTAGTGCTTCCCATGAATGTAATATTTATAATATAGGAAATCATTTCATGGTTTTCTCCCATTTGGGTTTCCACATTAAATCTTTGTGTTTTTTCTATTGCGCATGTGTTGATGAATGAATTTTTTTATGATGAATGCATAATATAAGTGTTGATTATATAGGTAAAAGTGAAAATTGTTCATAACTACGTATAATACTTATTCACCCACCCTCTCAGTATTAATAAGATTTCCAACATGCTCTAACCACTCCGACGACACTACCTGATTTCTTGGTACTTCATATTCTTTCATTGGTTACAATATCAACTTTGTTAGTCAATCAATGTGACTCTTCAATATCCTTCAGTCCATGGAACGTGGTTCCATATCATCCTTTTCTCCTCAATTTATTTGGGATCTAAAAAATCCTCTTTCGACTATTACTCTACTACTAGTCAGTCGGCTCTTACTACTTCACAAGTTCATTTGATAAACAACTCATTGTCGGCTCTACCAACTACATCATCCTGATTGACCATGTTATCATATTCCTCTATGACTATTGAATTCTCCTTTGACTGTGACTCGAGCTACTCGTCTCAAGTTGTATTTTCATACTACGACTCTTATTATTTTATTTTGAGTGCATGTGATCTGGATTTATGTAGGAATGAAATGAATGAAGCAAATAACAGAGTAAGCACAATAATATTGCAAAGAACACAAGGATACAGTAAACACGCACTTCTATCAATTAATGAAATAGAGAGACAGTAAAACTGCTGAGCAATACATAGCTAGAATGGTGGTAGCTTATCCCTGATAAGAGATGCGGCGGCTACACTCATCTGTGACCAAGCTAACATCCAAAAAAGAGGCCAAGGGACCTTATTGATAAAAAATAGGAAGCAAGGAACCCTAAACATCCAAAACCTAACCCTAGGAGGTGAACCGTCTCGAAGCTTGTGGGCCCCAAGGGGGTGGTCATAACTTTTGCATATGAACTCTGTTTCGAGCGAATTATAGCTCGTTGGAAAGTCCTACCCGAGAACTAAAAGATGTGAGATCTTAATAAATGCTAGCATTAAGCTAAGATTTAGAAAATGGATCGCAAAAAACATCATTTAGGGCCTCAAAATGGCCCTGGAAGTTTAGGACCTGAAAAACCATAGAAATTTTGACAAAACATTGATTTGAGCCAGAGGGATAGTTGGGTGGACATCGATACCCGTATGGATCATTCCTACCCAATTAAAAAGCAATGGTCCCCATTGCGTCAAGTGTAGCATAAGATGGGGGAAATTCAGCTGAATTTGGCTCCTAGTGAGCCACTTGCCCTGATGAAGGAATTACCCAGCTTTCATGACCCGATAGAGCTAGACACATTGCTGGCGAGTTCCCTTTACCTATGAATCCATGATGTAATCAACCGTTTCCTGCTCCAAGCAGTCAGGGTTGATTTATGTCGATGCCAACTATTTGACCACTTCTGAGGTGTCCAACAATGGTGTAAAATAGGGGCAAAGGAGCTCAACATTGAATATAGGGTGCAAGCCAAGAAATGGAGGGATGCTTAACTCAAAAGAATTATCACCAAAAGCCTTGGTGATAGTATATGGCCCATAGTGAAGTGGGCAAAGCTTGCGATGAGGTCCCGTGAGCCTTTCTTTCTACAAATGCAACCAAACCTTATCACCCACCTGATACTTGTGTGGCACTCGATGCTGGTCATGACGTTGCTTGTACTTGGTATTGGATTTTTCCAGGATGTCATGGACTTTTTGGCGAACATGTTGGATCCATTCAACAAATTTGGTCGCTTTATTAGCTTCAATCTGAGTACAAGAAGATGCTTTCGATGTGGAGGCAATGGGCATAGCTACATCTATGGGGGGCAATTGTTGAAAACCCATGAATTCTTGAAAAGGGGTATGGATGATATAGCTGTGAAGGGCTCTGTTGTATCTATGCTAAGCATACGATAGGTTCTCATCCCAAGTGCGGGGGTGTTTAGAATTGTAGATCCTCAGAATATGCACAATCATCTGATCAACTACTTCTGTTTGTCCATCAGTTTGGGGATGGAAGGTCGTCGACTGTGTGAGCTTGGTATCCATCAATGAACAGAGGTTGCACCATAATTTGCTGAGGAACCTGCTATCGTGATCTGAAATGATAGTCTGGGGAAGCCCGAAATGTACCCAGACACGTTCAAAGAAGAGTTTAGCAGTGGCTTCGGCAAAGATACTTTTCTTGCAGGATGACAAAATGGCCAATTTAGAGAAGCGATCCACGACCACAAACACACAGTCACTACCATGCTTGGTTGGAGGTAGTCCTGAGATGTAATCCATGGAGATGGATTCCCAAGGACCATTGGGAATAGGAAGAGGGGTATATAACCCTTGCTTCTTAATGGATGGTTTGGCGATGGCATAGGCAGTGCAGGATCTGATATACTTTCTGACATCTTGTCGGAGCTTTGGCCAATAAAAATACTTCTGCAACACCGCTACTATCTTTTCGGTGCCAAAGTGCCCTGCGGCCCGACTATAATGCGCTTCCCAGATCAGCTTCATGCGCTCACTTAAAGGAACACAGAGGTGGCCTAGGTGGCATAATATTCCATCATGGAGATGAAAGTCAGTCATAGGAGTGTTTGCACAGACTGCTCGATAGGTGGTTGAAAAGTCAGGATCACTGTCATATAATTGAGAACACCCTGAGTTTTCCTGGCCGCAAGAGTTAAGCACCATGGTGAGTGCGGCCACAGGCGGCCGACTGAGGAAATCAGAGACACGGTTGGTGCTTCCCTTCTTATATTTGATGTTCAGGTGGAACTACTGCAAGTATGCGGACCACTTTTGGTGGTGGTCATTTTGTAATTTCCCTTGTGTTTGCACGAACTGCAAGGGCTTGTGGTCAATATGAATGACCGTCTCTCTGCCTAGGATGCAATGCTTCCATTGGCGATAAGCTTGGACAATGGAGTACATTTCCTTCTCTTAGGTGGGGTACTTGCGGACTGTATTTGAAAACATCTCACTGTGATATGCCACTAGATGGCCATGCTGCATGAGGAATGTGCCAAAAACATAATCTGAAGCATCTGTCTCAATTTTAAAAGGTTGTTGTAGATTTAGGAGGGTAAGGATGGGCATTGAAAATAAGCGTTGCTTTAGTTCCTCAAATGCTTGTTGCTGAGCTGGGGCCCAAAAGAATTTGGATTTAGCCCCACCTTTGGTCATGTTGCTAAGGGCTCAAGCAATGTTAGAGAAACCCAACACGAACCTGCGATAAAATTTTTCCAGTTCCAGGAAGCTGCAGAGCTCTGTAATGGTCTTTGGGGTCGGCTAGTCACGAATGACTTAGATCTTGGCCGAGTCCACATGCACACCCTGTTCATTAACGATGCATCCAAGATACTGAATTTCCTTCATTTTGAATGAGCATTTTTCGAGATTGGCATATAACTTGTGCTATCGCATGGTGCTAAGGACTTGCTTGATATGCTGCAAGGGTCTTCCCACATTCTGTTGAAGATGAGGATATCATCTAAATAGATGACCACAAAAGAAATGGTGAATGGTTGCAGTATATCATCCATCATCCTCATGAAGGTTACTAGAGCATTAGCCAAGCCAAAAGGCATGACCTGCAACCACTCGAAAAGGCCTTCCCGAGACTTGAACACAGTCTTCCAGACATCAGTCGCCTCAAATGGGACCTAGTGATAACCAGACTTCAGATCAATCTTGCTAAAATAGTTGGCACCCTTTAATTGATCGAGGAGATCATCGATCTGGGGAATAGGATACCGGTTCCATAATGTGATTTTTTTTAAGGCTCTCTAATCAATACAAAGTCGCCAAGTCCCATCCTTTTTTTATACCAGCACAATCGGGCTCCCACAAGTTGAGGATCTTGGTTGAATATGACCCTTTTGGATTAATTCCTTGATTTGGCGCTTGATCTCTTCATTTTCCATGAGGGAACGTCTGTAAACTGGCCCATTAGGCACAGGTGCCGCAGGTATCAAATCAATGGAATGCTTGACCCGACAATGGAGTGGCACTCCGGCAGGAGAAGTGATGATGTCCTGGTATGCTTCCACGAGCTTGTCCACTTGTCATTGTTGTGTAGAGGGACCCTATGTAGAGGTGGTAGATGTGGCCGTGGACTTTCGTTTCCCTTCTAGACGAATCATCAGGAGGATGAATTTCCCAGTCTGGGAGATCACCTTCTTGCACTATTTAGCTGTGATGAGGAAGACCGCGGTAGTGGGAACTACCTCTAGTATTCGATAGCGTTGTTATTGATGTATATGTAACTTCAGAATGTATTTCACATATATGTATATTGTATTCCTATAGAGATGTTATTATTCCTCTATACGGAAGTGTCGTCATTTATATTGTAAGTGTCTTAACTTATACTTGATGGGTTATTAGACCACCTTGTTGGGGTCGGCCCTATATAAGTCATGTGGGTCAAAGGGTTATTAGACCACCCTATTGGGGGTCGGCCATGTGGGTCAAAGGGTTATTAGACCACCCTAGTGGGGGTTGGCCCAGTCAGCATTATGTTAAGTGGTTAAGTTGAGACCGACCTAGTTGAGTAAAGGTCAAGTCAAGTTAGTGTATAAATAGAGAGTGTGTCTCTCTCATTTTACACATTCTATTCTCTCACTCACACTTGGGAGAGTGGCGCACTTGTGGAGGAGGAGGCTCTGCTGCTAGGAGAAGACTATCTCTTGTATTCTAGTTGTATCATTGCTCTATCTATCTCTGAGGAAGTTATTGGGGTTTTTCACCTTTATGGTTTTCCCCAAATAAACTCTCTGTCTCTTGTGTGCTTGCATTATTGTGTCCATGATTGTTATGCTGTATATTTGCTGTACATGTTGTTCTCTTAGTTAAGATCCTAGATCATATTGAAGTAAATTCTGAAAATTTAACATGGTTTCAGAGCTAGCCTGAAAGAAGGCATGATATGGCATGTATGACACTTGTTGCACTTACGATGCTAGGGCTTGATATAGCAAAAACCAGTCATCGTAGCACTTTCGTTATAAATCCGTTTTGGAAAAGTTTTCGGATCTGAAACTTTTACAGGTCGAAGTTCCGATCCCCATGTACCTTGTGTCCAAAGGAAAACCTCTAATGCGTTGTACTTTGTGATTTATGATCTGTACAATATAGGGTTTCTGCCTCTTCCAGATCTGAGTCAAAATCAGGTGACCTTGGGAAAAAGGTCATAACTTGGGATAGAAAGCTCCAAATGAAATTTCGTAAAACGTGATAGGTAGTACATAGACTGTACTATCTCAGGAAAAGTGTTCAGAAGCCGAAGTTGAACCAATGACAAGTGGCATGCCGTACAAGTTTGATCTCTTGTATTATCCCATAAACAGGCCACGTTGCGACACTTGGAATAACTCTCTCTCAGAGAATACAATTGAGGTCAGACCTATCGATATGGAAAGACAACAGGTTGGGCTATCTCAAGAAAATTTTGCAGAGGCCGAAGTTGAACGAGTAATACGTGGCATGCCGTACAAGTTCAATCTCCTGTATTATCCCATAAACAGGTCACGTTGCGACACTTGGCATAACTCTCTCTCAGAGAATCCAATTGAGGTCAGACCTGTTGAGATGGAAAGATAGCAGGTCAAGCTATCTCAAGAAAAAATTTTAGACCCTGTGGATCAAAAAGTTCAGAGTTACACTAGAAACAATCATGTACATATTTCTGTCAAAACAGAATTATTTTTGAGCACCTTCATTCATGGCTTCTGGAATTTAGGGCTTCGGAGAAAGTTGGAATTTTTGTAATCGGAGACCATGGCTGGATGCTACCCATCAAAATTGCAATTTAGAGACCAAGATCAGATTTTTTGGTTGGGCAGAAGGCCGGGCTTCATCAAACCCCAGTTTGGGACTTTGATTGGAAAGATGGAAAATTAGGGCTTCTACAAAAATTGGAATTTTGGAAATCTATGACCACGGCTAGAAGCTCCTCAAAAAAATTGAAGCTTAGAGCTTTGAATCAAATATTTTGGTTGGGTGAAGCTCCCGAAAACTCAAACCCTAATTCAGGGTCCTCCCCAGTGAATCCAGAAATCTAAAAGGAAATTTCAAAGCGTGAAACTTTGCAGTTTTCAAATTCTGAATATACCAACTTGATCAGCTCATCAAGGCGCATATTTCTATCCTTTCGGAAGTTTGAAATTCAAAGTTTGAATTTTTGGGGTTTCTTTGACAAACCCTAATCCAGCTCTAGGTCTAGTTATTGCAAATCAAGTGGATTGGGTTAATCCTAGAAGAAGATGGATTCGTCACCTGCATAATTGAAGAAGTTCCTGTCTCAGAGGGAGATGAGGCTAAGTCCTTACATAAGAAGACTACAAGCAATATTGACAGGTATGACTTATCCAGGTATGTTTCAAGATTTGTTCATGATTAAGTTTATGGTATATTTGTCTTCATATTATTACGGTTAGTACAATCTTGATTAAATCTAGACTTTTCGTATCACCTTAATAAAATTATGAATGCACGATAGAAGATATTCATTGATGAGGGTGTTGACACTTATGATTGTACTAATGCATTATGGTGTTGTATGAGGTTTATGTTGTCTGCTAACACAAAAGGTACACCAAGAAAGTCAAATCATATTCTCATGGTGACATGAAGACAAAGATTCATCCATTGTCATGGATCACATAGAAAATCTACTTTCGAGGTATGTATAACTTGGTTCTTCAATGGTTAACTTATGAGACATGCAAGTTACTAGCACAAGTCACTGAAGAGAACCAGAAGAAATTATGCGGGTATGTTAGACATAACTAGCTAGCATGCTAATCCAGGTATGTTTTTCCTATATCAAGCTAGAATCCCACCTTGTGTTAGGATCTTATACTATTGTGTTGTTGATAATGATTATTCATGAAGTCATAGGTTTGAATAGTCATGGCTGTATGCATATTATGTTTCTTACCATAATTGATGATATGACTAACTAGAAGAATCATGAAGGTATAGGTTTGAGTAATCACGGGTTTATGCATTGATGATTTAACTAATTAGAAGAGTCCTATGATCAAATAAGAATATGCATGAGTAAAAGAAGACTTCCTTGAAACCTTGAATACTAATGTTTATTATCTGTGAATGATCATGACTATACATGTTTAAGATTATTGTGTTTTGATAGTATTAAGATTATACTAATAAATGTGTGATTATGTATGAGACCTCAAGGATAACACGATGATGATACTAATAAGCATGCATAGTGATTAAGGATGGATGTAAGTTCAAGGACAGGTAATCCAGGAAGCAAAGATCAAGAGGGAGCACACTCTAGTTGTTCCTGCAAGAAAGTAAAGGAGCACACTTCAGTAGTTTTTGCAAGGATGCAGATATTCAGAGGGAGTTTGCCACTTCTCACAATCCACATCAGTATGGAGTTGCAAAGATTCAGAGGGAGCCCACCCAGCAACCAAACAAAGATAAGTATTTGAATTGTCATTTCTTACGTAATGTTATTCAATGATGTATATGCTTATGTTCCTAGAATTAGGTTGTGTATTATGCATATTAGAATAGTTGCATTGATGAACAGTATACTACGAATATACATGGGTAAGTGGCCTATGGCACTGTACAACATTCCATTGCTACTTATCTAGAATGAAACCTCTTTGCTGACATGTTAGGAGTTGTGCACACTCTTAACAATGTTCTGGTAGAGATTGGAAGGCATCTAGAAAGTTACGGAGTATGGATAAATATTGTATTGAAGCATTGGCTAAGATAATTGCATGACTGTATGACATATTTCTTTATGTGTAAGAATCTGTTCTGAAAACTATGAGATGTTTTCTAATCATGCAATTTAACTTGTTGTGTAGGGAAGATCGTATACCATCACCTACAAAAGAAGGACTACAACATTTGTTCAACAACAAAGTTATCTATTGAAAATATTGAAGATATTGAAGTTCCCAGGATCTGGGAAGAATGCCATGATCGAGGAGTACTAGTCGATCATAAAGATGTTTGAGATGTAGTACCAAGACCTGAAGGGGAGTCTATAGTGACTTCCAAGAGGATCTACAAGATCAAGCTTGCTGCCGAGTTCGAGTTGAAGAACTTGGGGATGATGCACTATTTGTTTTTGGCATGAAGGTGTTGTAGAGTGCAGATGGAATCTTTATTGGACAAGGGAAGTATGCAATAGAGATCCTGAAGAGGTTCAGGATGATGGACTGCAAGGCTATGGCCACAACTATTGCGTCGAACCTGAAGCTTCTGTGTGATGCTTCATCCGATCCGGTTGATGTCATCATGTATCGTCAGATGATTGGGTCCTCTATGTACCTGAAGAACACTAGACCAGGTATTTGCTTTGCGGTGAACACATTGAGCCAGTTCCTGACGGATCCTAGGGGTGTTCACCTAGTTGTTGTAAAGCATATTCTAAGGTACCTGAAGGGTATAGTTGATTATGGGCTCAATTATGATGCAAATCAAAAGTTTAACCTGCAGGGTTATGTTGATTCAGATTGGGTAGGCAATGTTGCAGATAGGGATCATGTGTGATCTCTTGGTTTAGCAGGAAGCAGTCCTATGTAGAACTGAGTACAACCGAAGTAGAGTATGTTGCGACATATGAGCAGGTTGCAGATGTATTGACCAAGCCGTTGGCCAGAGTGCAGTTTGAATACTTGAAGAGAGGCTTGGTGCACTTCAAATTGAGGTTCCTTCCAAAGGGAAGTGATGAGTCTGAAAGATGCAGATGCACATGAGCTTTTCTGACATGGTTGATGTGTTCTCCCTTGGTCGTGATGTAATTGCTGAGCCATTTTTCACATGGTGGTAGATGTGTTCTCCCATGGTGAAAAAGTAAGGGCTCGAGCCTTCCCCGAATGGTGGTAGATGTGTTCTCCCATGTCGGTGGTGTAAGTGCTGGATGATGTGCATCTGGGCTGTGCTTCGTGGACGATGAGATGATCTAAAGAGGATGATGCTATGATGATAAGGAGGATCATTGATGATGAGCATCAGGACGATGCTCTAGTTACTGCTCTGTATATACATCATGTTGGATGCTGGATATGATCAGTCGGATCATTTATATGTATGTACGCATCATGTTGGATGTTGGATATGATCAGTTGGATCATTTATATGTATGTACGCATCATGTTGGATGCTGGATATGATCGGTTGGATCATTTGTATGTATTTTGTGTATGCATCATGTTGGATGCTTGGACCATGTATCTGTATATGTATCAGGTGGATACAATGTATGATCAGGTAGATCATGTATGTTGATATGTATCATGTATGAGCAAGTGGATCATGTATTTGTATTTGTATCAGTTGGATGCATTGTATGATCAGGAGGATCATGTATGATGATATGTATTAGGTAGATACTTGGTATGCATCAGGTAGATGCATTGTATGATCAGGACGATCATGGATGACGAGCTTCAGGATGTTGCTCCATATGACATGCAGCAGGATGTTGCAGTGATGATGATCAGGATGATCATGTGTACATCAGGATGATGTATGGTGAGTATCAGGTTGATACTCTGTGGCCATGGAACAGGTTGTGCAGATAAGCATGTAATTTTTGCCCTGGGAGATTTGCAGATAGTCTTTCAAGGTTTTGCCTATGGAATGTAATTTGTACCCTGGGATATCTGGCAAATGCTCTTTCGAGGTTTTGCTTGGGAGGACATATAATTTGTGCCCTGGGAAATCTATAGATAGTCTTTTGAGGTTTTTCCTATGGCATGTAATTTGTGCCCTGGGATATCGGGCAGATGCTCTTTCGAGGTTTTGTCCTATGGCATGTAATTTGTGCCCTGGGAGATCCGATAGGTTGAGCCGTGTGCTCGTAATCAGTCCTGGGATGCTCTTTCGAGGTTTTTCCATGACCACATGTAATTTGTGCCCTGGGAGATCTGATAGGTTGAGCCTTTTGCTCGTAATCAGTCCTGGGATGCTCTTTCGAGGTTTTGTGGTGACCAAATGTAATTTGTACCCTGGGAGATCCGATAGGTTGAGCCTTGTGCTCATAATCAGTCCTGGGATTCTCTTTTGAGGTTTTGTGGTGGCGTCACATGTAATAAGTCCTGGAGATCTGGACAGGATGAAAAAGGCCGCAGATGCTCTTTAGGGTTCTTGCTAGTCAAGAGACTCTTTTAAGGTTTTGTGATGCACTTAATAAGTCCTGAGATTTCCACAGTATGGCTAGTGATGACGAAGACCTGTAGGTGGTGGACCTACATCTAGTATGAAAAAGGACTGGCTCTGTAGAACTTCCTATGATAAGTAGATTCAAAGATTGATTGAGATAGCAGCAGCAGTGACGATGATCTAGAGAAGATGACTTGTGCTAGAAGACCTGTGTCGAGAAATACCTTCCTAGTTAAGAGGGAGTGTTGATGTATATGTAACTTCGGAATGTATTTCACATATATGTATATTGTATTCCTATAGAGATGTTATTATTCCTCTATACGGAAGTGTCGTCATTTATATTGTAAGTGTCTTAACTTATACTTGATGGGTTATTAGACCACCTTGTTGGGGTCGGCCCTGTATAAGTCATGTGGGTCAAAGGGTTATTAGACCACCCTATTGGGGGTCGACCATGTGGGTCAAAGGGTTATTAGACCACCCTAGTGGGGGTCGGCCCAGTCAGCATTATGTTAAGTGGTTAAGTTGAGGTTGACCTAGTTGAGTAAAGGTCAAGTCAAGTTAGTGTATAAATAGAGAGTGTGTCTCTCTCATTTTACACATTCTATTCTCTCACTCACACTTGGGAGATTGGCGCACTTGTGGAGGAGGAGGCTCTGCTGCTAGGAGAAGACTATCTCTTGTATTCTGGTTGTATCATTGCTCTATCTATCTCTGAGGAAGTTATTGGGTTTTTTCACCTTTATGGTTTTCGCGAAGTAAACTCTGTGTCTCTTGTGTGCTTGCATTATTGTGTCCATGATTGTTATACTGTAGATTTGCTATACATGTTGTTCTCTCAGTTAAGATCCTAGATCAGATTGAAGTAAATTCTAAAAATTTAACAGTTGTTTTCACAAAGTTACAATGACAATATGATTCCTGGATTCATACACAGCATGGTGTTTCCACATATATGGTTGTCCTAAAAGAACATCAGAAATTCAAGTGGAGCAAAATCACACATTACCTCATCTTTGAAGGGCTTGATGTCGTATGATAGGTGGCACTGCTGGCTGACGCAGATGTCTCGTCCCGGGGTGAGCCACCCAATGTTGTATGGTTGCAGGTGCGGTTATGTTGGCAAGTTCAGTTGCTTGACGAACTCTACTGAAACCAGGTTCTTCTGGCTTCCACTGTCGACAATGAAATGTAATGGATTTCCTTGTACCCACATCTACGAGTGGAGGAGGTGCTCCCCTTCCTTTTTCTCCTCTGGATCGTCGGGATGGATATTTGTGGTGGAAATGGTGACATTGGGTTCCACATCAATGATCTTCTTTCCATGATCTGTCTCTGATTCCTATTCAGAACCCGGATTTGACTCGAGAGCTTTCATCTCACAAAGCAATGATTTTTTTGCACAACACTCATCAGTGTTGTGTGTGGGACTCTTATGGAGCTCACACCATTTTCCAATGTCTTTCTTTGTATTCTAGTTACACTTCTTCTCCTGTGGCTTAGGCTGGTTGTCTGAGGGTTGGGCATCTTTGCTATGTCCTTTGTTCTGCAAACTAGGGTTTCCCTTACCTTTCTTCTGGATTGCCGACCCGAACTCCCGCTTGTTCTTTTGCTTAAATTTTTGCTCGATTTTCATGGCATACTGATAGGCAGCACCTAATGACAAGATGTCTAGGAATTCCATCTTGGTATGGATGTACCGATGCAGGCCGCTGCAATATTTCAGAACTAGGTGTCGCTCGAAGTCTTTAATGTCAAGATTCGTGCGCAAGGTATGGAAGTTTTTAGTGTACTCCGTCACTGCTTGGTCCCTCTCTTGTTGCAGAGTTTCCCATTTTGTGTATTGGTCATCATAGTTCCCCACAGGGAAGTATTGCTCCTTAAGGGAATCAACAAAGGATGCCCATGTGGGTCTTGTCGCAAATAGTGTGGGTTCCTCACCCTCTTTTTGTTTGCGAAGGTTTTCCCACCAATATTTGAAATGGGGGACTTCCTTAAGAAGTGCAAATGTAATCTTCTCTTTGTTGGAAAAGTTATGGACAGAGAAGTAACCGTTGAGCTAATTCAACCATTTTTCCTAAGCATCTACATCTATTTGACCTTCAAAAAAGGGGATATCAAAATTAACTTGTACCTTGAAAGGGGTCGGTCCTCCAAACTGATTTCTGGTCGAGGTTCCTTCTATGACGGTCAACAACCATCGAAGAATTTGGGCAAAATTTTCCATCATCTCGTTCCGTTGTTGTGCGAGAGCCTCCTCAAGCAACATCTTGATAGGATCTCCTACTCCGTCATCTCGCTTTTACTCCTCTACGGGAGGCTGTCTACATCGGAGAGAGGTTTCTCTCACAAGATGAACTAATTCAAGACCCAACTCCTTATATCCTGACCTCGTCGGTGACATGCACAAAAAAATGACAAAAGAGCAACTTGGCTTTGATACAACTAATACGGATTTATGCAGGAACAAAATGAATGAAGCAAATAATAGAGTTAGCACAATAATATTATAGAGAACACAGGGATACATTAATCACACACTTCTATTAATCAATGAAATAGAGAGACTATAAAACTGTTGAGCAATACATAACTAGAATTGTTGTAGCTTATCCCTGATAAGAGATGTGGCGGCTACACTCATCTGTGACCAAGCTGACATCCAAAAAAGATTCCAGGGGGCCTTATTTATCAAAAACATGAAGCAAGAAACCCTAAACATCCAAAACCTAACCCTAGGAGGTGAACTGTATCGAAGCTTGTGGGCCCCAAGGGGGTTAGTTGAGCAGTCAACTTCCAGGGGTCATAACATTTGCATACAAACTCTGTTTCAGGAGAATTATAGCTCATTGGAAAGGCCTACCCGAGAAATGCAATATGATATATCCAACTAGATGTTAGCGTTAAGCTAACGCTAACATTTAGAACATGTATCGCAAAAAAACATCATTTAGGGCCTCGAAATGGCCCCAGAAGTTTAGGACCCGAAAAAAATATAAATTTTGACAAAACACAGATTTGAGCCAGAGGGATAGGTGGGTGGCCACCGATACCCATTTGGATCAGCATGGGAAGGTTTGCCCCCGCTCCTTCCTTGGAAGGGCATTGACTAATTCCGAACAACTTCTCGTAAACAACCAACAACTTTTAGTCAAGGGTTATGATTCCCCTACATTAGTCTCCCTAGGTTCAAAATAAATCCATCCTTGATTCATCTATCTCAACTAAGTCTTCAATCTTTCATACTCTTCTTCTAAAATCCAGGTTGTTTCCTCCAAACTTCTGTCTTTCCACTATACCAAATATTCCTTCTTTTTTCAACTTCTTGTTTGACCATATTCTCTCTCATCCATCATTTCAACAACTTCTTTCGATGTTTATTCTAGCATGTGGTATTTCTATTCGATGGTCAACTCTCCTCCATTAGTTGATCCTTATTCATACTTGTATAAGTAGGCAACATTAAATGTTGTCAAAATGTCTAACTCTTCTGTCAACTCCAACACATAAGCATTACCTAAAATCTTCTTCAATATTTTACATGTACCTATTTTCTTCATTTTCAATTTTTTATATGTTCTCCTTGGAATCCTTTCCTTTGAAAGATGACCATAGACTAAATCTCCCTCCTTAAATGCCTGCAACATTCTCCTTCAGTTGGCTCTCGGCTTATAACTGGAATTACTCTCTTGTAGTTGTTTTCTAACTTTCTCATGCACTTGCTTCATGTGGTCAGCAAATGAATCTACATCCACACTCTTCTACATTCCAGTTGGAAGCTTCATTAAGTCAATTAATCCATGCATACTTCTCCCTTGCACAATATGGACTTGACTCATTCTAATCGACCTATTCACCAAATAGTTATATGTGAACTCTGCTTGAGCTAGCATGTTTTCCATTATTTTAGTTGGTCAACAACTAAACACCTCAACAAATTTCCTAAAGTTATGTTCACGACTTTAGTCTTCCCATCAGTCTACGGATGGTATGTAGAACTGAACTGCAAGTTTGTTTCCAACTTTTTCCATAAATTCCTTCAAAAATATCCCATATATTTGGTGTCATTGTCTGAATTTATGCTCTTCGACAATCCATGCAATCTTACAATCTCTTTTAAAAATAAAACAAAAAAAACTGTGGAATCACTTGTCTTCTTGCAAGGAATAAAGTGTGCCATTTATTAAAACTTGTTAATGAATACAAATATGGAATTATTGCCTTGCTAGGAATTAAGCAATCCTAAAACAAAATCCGTATTGATATCTTCCCATGGAACTTCTTCTATAGGTAACAGTGTATAAAGTCTTGTATTCTGAATTCTTCCCTTAGAATGTTGACATATCTTGGAATGCTTTATCCAATTCTTCACATCCCTTTCCAATCCTGGTCAATAATACTTTTCTCCAACCAATGCTTTGGTATTTTCCATGCCAAAATGAACTCCTAATCCTCCATTATGTAACTCTCTTATCAAATTTTCTCTAATTGATCCTCTAGGAATGCGCAATTGCAAATTCTTGAACAAATACCCTTCTTGGATAAAATAGTGTAAGTATGGAGTCCTATATTCACTCCAAGGATCATAACATATCTTCCATGCCTTAGAAAAATCTTCGTCGACTTCATAGTCAACATTTATCGACTTCAAACCAATCAATTGAATAATCGTTGTGTTTAACAATGTAATCCATTGACTTAATGCGTCAACTACCTTTCTCAAATTCCCTGACTTATGTATTAGAATAAAGGTATATCTCTGCATGAATTCCACCCACTTCATATGTCTTTGATTTAACTTGGTCCGAGTGTTCAAATACCTCAGAACTTGATGATCAGTGTACAATACAAATTCCTTTTGCAACAAGTAGTGCCTCCATATCTTTAGTACTTGTACAATACCATAATATTCCTTGTCATAGGATGAATATTTCTATTTAGCCTCATCCAACTTTTGACTGAGAAATAAAATTGGTCAACCTTCATAGATCAACACTGCTCCAATATCCATTCCACTTGCATCATAGTTGACTTGAAAAGCTTTGTTGAAATCTAGGAGAGCCAAAACTGGTCTCTCTATCACTTTCTGCTTCAACTTCTCAAATGCTCTTTGAGCTTCTCCAGTCCACTTGAACTCACCTTTCTTTATACATGTTGTCAATGGTGCACATATGTGGATAAAATCCTTAATTAACTTTCTGTAAAAAATAGTAGTCGATGAAAAATTCTTACCTTAGTTGTATTCTTTGGCACATGCATTCTAAAATAGGTTTTACCTTCTCAGGGTCCATTTTTAGTCGTTGATGGGAAATTATAAAACCCAAATATACTAATTCCTCCTTTAGGAAGGAACACTTCTGTAGATTCACCAATAAGTTTTCTTGATTTAGCCTTTGTCACACTTGTCTCAGGTGAGCTAGATTCTCTTCCCTGGTCTTACTAAAAATAAAAATGTCATCCAAACAAACAACAAATTTTTTTCCCAAAAATGGATTCAAAAACTCATTCATCGGTATCATGAATGTACTAGGTGCATTGGTTAACCCATATAGCATAACCAACCATTCATATTGTCCCTCTTTAGTCTTCAAGTTTGTCTTCCACTCATTTCTTTCTTTGATCCTTATCTGATGGTATCCACTCTTCAAGTTGATCTTGGTGAAGTACTTAGCTCCACTCAATAAATCAATCAAGTCGTCCATCCTTGGAAATGGAAACATGTAATTGATTGCACATCCTCCATTCTCCTCCTTTGTTTAATGCGATTATGGCTAGTACTGCAAACAGAATCAAACTTTCTTGGATCATTCCTTTGTTCAACAATTCCTAGACCTACTATTTCAGCTCGATGTTCTTAGTTAGTGTAATCTAGTGTGGCAACTTGTTCAATAGACTATAACCTGGAATCAAGTCGATTTGTGTAGGGCCCAACTCCGAAAGCCCTATCTAATACTCTACTCAACATTGTCAGATATTAAGATCTAGCTAAACTAGCTTACCTATTTAAGCAACAATAACATATCAACATGGACATAGAGAGATCAAGAAAAAGAGAACACCAAATATACGTGGCTCACCCAATTGGGCTACATCCATGGGAAGGGTTGCATCTTCCATTAATGAAAAAGATCTCAAAGATTACATGGCATCCTCACATATGCATCACATCAAGCTCCATCATACTATGTGTGTACAAATAACATACACAACATGTGATGTGTGATGAAATACAATCAACATGTACCCAAAAGGGTCTCCTTCACCTCTCTTATATACCAAGAGGTTTGGATTACAATACATCCCATAATACATGTGGGATAAATGAATTTGATCCTCTTTATATAGAGAATGGTTACAGAGGATATAATTACAATGATGCATGTGGGATAACTCTATTTTATAACATTAGAGTTATTTTATGCCTTTAAATGATATTTTACCAATATATCACATAAGTCATCATTACATATTCTAACACTCTCCCTTAATGATGACTAGGAGAAGGAATACAAATGGAAGGAAGGTGGAAACACCCCAACATCCCCCATGATGACAACTTCTAGAATGCTCCATAAGATGTGAAAAACACACTTCACCTCATGGATTTGATGAAGACAACATCCGCTTCTCACTGAATCATGAAATTGACACGAAACAGGTTGTACGATGAAACAAACATGTGACGCAATCCACCAACAAGATGCCCAGATCTAAAGAGAAGCCATCATGTCTACTAGATCCACAAGATGCCTAGATCACCACAAGAATCATCACAACCATAACTGATAGCTGAAGAACTCTGATATAACATCGGGTTCGGCAGTATACCATGTCAGAGATATGGATCTAACTAAACTAGCTGACCTATCTAAGCAAAACAATAATATATCAACAATAAGTACAAAAAAGCGAGCAAGAGAAAAAAGTACATCAGATCTACATGGTTCACCCAATTGGGCTACATCCACGGGAAGATAGTCTTCTATTATCTCTAGAATATCTCCCTCAAGCTTACAAGAGAGCAATGCCAATAACCCTAATACAATATAGCAATAATTTTGAATAAGTAAATATCATGATGATATGATCTAGAATGGATGAATGTGAAAGACACCCTTGACTCTATTATATACTAAGAGACGGGGAGGAATAACTCTCACATATTACATGTGGGATAATATAATTCTCTATAATAACATCTCTTTGTATAATAATGAATATCAAGAGTATATTTTACCATAATGAATATGGTATATAATGTATTACTCTTTTACATAATATTGTGGATATCTTCCGACATAATACAAACACATTATTACCTTCCAAGGAATATAAAATATTCCAACACTCCCCCTTAATAATGGTTGGGAGAAAATCCCACTAACAAAGGAAGGAAGGAGTCATTACTACTCCACCTTGATGACAACTTCCAGAAGATCCATAAGCTGCAGAAGAAGAACATTTCGGCTGACGGAATTTGATGAAGAACAATCGCTTCTCACTGAATCATGAAAGTGCACTCGAACCAGGTTGTATGATGAATTAAACATGTGACACAATCCAACAGCAAGATGCCCAGATCACCACAAGAATCATCACAACCATAACTGATAGCTGAAGAAATTTGATATAACATCCACACCATTGTACATATACCTTCTGAAGGATGATACAATAGAACATGTGGCTAAGAACACCACAACATTGTACAAAATACCCATATGGCCAATACACATGCGGATAACAAACATTCTTCCAATCAAGGTGCAATATAAATATATGTAGAATACTTCAAACATCAAAGAAACAAGACCCTGATGGTCTATACATCGAAAAATATATCATACAGGTGAACATCATGACTTGAACAGTAGAATATAGTGCTTCATTATTTCTAGAATCATAAACAGAGAACTTATCTGCACAAGAACTTCCAAGATTAATGCATACAAAGATCATAAAAACAACATTGCTCATACAAAAATGAAAATGCTTATATACCAAAGGTTAGAAAACATCATATACAAGATGGAAACATGATATGATCAAATAAAATATTAACTTGAAAATTAAGGAAAATGAAGTTACTTTTACACATTAAGTGTCATCCACGACATATAAATAGTGATCCCAAGATTTACAAATATAAGATTGTTCTTATTTGTTGCTTTTATAAACATGACATGATTAAAAATCAACATGATTAAAAAAAAGGAATAAATTAGTTATAAAGTATCTAGTTAAAAAATATTAAGCATTAGATGGATTATAGTTATCATCATGACAAAATACTAGAGATCCATGCCCTTAAAAAATGCCAATGCTTCCATATAGGAATGTTAGACAAATATATACCAAGAATGAGAAATAATATCTTAATAAACATGATTAGAAGCAAAACCTAAATGGAAAAAGATGAATAACATAAAACTGAAATACTTTACCGTACTGATCTGAATCTGCAAAAACACAGTTAGAAAACAGTAAAGGAAAGAAACTTTTACTTACATCCCTTTTGAAAAGTGCTAAGAAAAGTCACTCACGGGTTTTTACACATTGGACTTGCAAATAACACTAAAAAAATGTGGGTTTTGTATGGAAAGAGTCACGGTTACTCGCAGATTGCAGTGTAATGGAGTCGCAGCTACTCGCGGGTCTCTGTACAGTAAGGTCACGAATCTGTCGAAGCATTCACGAGCTCAGCAGAGGAAGGGTCGTGAATAAACTGAAGTAAACATGGGTTCGGGAGTGGAATAGTTGTGAGTATGTTGGATCATACGCGGGTCTGCTCACTGGGATGTCGCGAGTCTGCAGTGTATTTGCGGGTTCATAGTAGGGACAGTCACGGTTAACCGCGGGTCTCTGCAAAGAAAAGTCGTGAGTGTCCAGTTTAAGGCCAAAAACATTGTTGAATATGCCAAACACGAAAACCTACACAAAGTCTACCAAACTTGGACAAAAACTGCCGTTTTGACAACCGGAAGATAGATCTCCTTGAGGAGAATCCAAAAAACATATAGATCTACAAAAATAACATCAAGAAACCCTTGAAAAATTTCTACAAAAATCTACACAGCAAGGTTAGGGTTAGAAATAAAAACTGTAGAAATATGCCCGGATTTGAAGAGAAGCCTAATAGACACTAGATAGAAAGAAAATCTACAAGAAATAAAAAATGCCCAAATGATAAAATATTGTTTTGAAAGCAATAGAAGGTGCTATATCATAGCAACAAGCTTTGATACCATGCCAAAGATTAAGATCTAGCTAAACTAGCTTACCTATCTAAGCAACAATAACATATCAACATGGACATAAAAATATCAAGAAAAAGAGAACACCCGATATATTTAGTTCACCCAATTGGGATACGTCCATGGGAAGGGTTGCATCTTCCATTAATGAAAATAATCTCAAAGATTACATGGCATCCTCACGTATGCATCACATCAAGCTCCATCATACAATGTGTGTAGAAATGACATACACAACATGTGATGTGTGATGAAATACAATCAACGCATACCCAAAAGGGACTCCTTCACCTCTCTTATATACCAAGAGGTTTGGATTATAATACATCCAATAATACATGTGGGATAAATGAATTTCCTCCTCTTTATATAGAGAATGGTTACAAAGGATATAATTACAATGATGCATGTGGGATAACTCTATTTTATAACATTAGAGTTATTTTATGCCTTTAAATGATATTTTATCAATATATCACATAAGTCATCATTACATATTCTAACAAACATTTAGAATTTACCATATCTCAAATATAAATTGTAGCATATAACAATTTACAACAAAAATTCCTTCATAAAAATTTCATCAAAACTTTAAAGAAAATAATTGAAATGAACCTGATCTCCAGAGGTCGATCCAGCAGATGATGGTGACGGCAAAGTAGTTGCTGCTTCGGTCCAATCCGAACTTTCAATGAAGTTCCGAATCACCCCTTAGTTGACCTCCCTACCACACTGGGGGTAGTCTTCTTCCTCCCATTCCCCCAAGCTAATGGGGATCGCAAAGAATAACATACAAGCCCAAACTACTCAATCGTGACCTCCCAATCACCAAATTATTTCTCAAGCCAAACTGACATAGATCACACGATTCTCAAATTCCATTATGGAATCCATCTAGTATTAGGGAGAAAAAGGTGTTTTGCTACTCCAAGCTTTCTCTCTTAAAAAGCCAAAATCATCGGTGACATGTCATTTCATGCAAAATTAATTATTTTATTAATTTACTATTATTAATTCTTCTTAAACATATGTCACCTTCACATGAGGGTGCACATAAGTTCCACAATTTTCTCTTAGTTGTCCCTTTATCCTAAAATCCCAATCCCTAAATTAGTGGGTGGAAGTAGAGTTTTAATTCACAGTTATATCCCAATATAAATTTGCTCCAAATTTAGATATATTTTATTTATTCATTTTTTATATTTTACTCAATGCATGTCTCCCTAAATCAATGGGTGCACATGAAGTCTACCTCAAAATATCTTCCCTCAATATTTGCTCAAAATTAAATACTTTTTTCATTTAATTACTCTCAAATTTAACTTTAACAAATGCACATATTAAAATGATAAAACATTTTGCAAATACATGATCACTATTACAAAGAGTACATTATATAATGAATAACGTCTTACTAATGGATGATATTCATACCCCCCTTCAGCATGCCCCTTATCCCTACAATCTTTTTCAGTTGTTGTTCTTAAAATTCTTTTTGTTTGCAAGCCCTTGCAATCATTGCAAGGGAAATAACATTTTCCATCACCCTCCACTGCCAATGTCACCCTATACTAAGCAAACCTCGACCTTGCATTTCCTTCCACGGTATATTTATATGAGATTCTAATTACCTATAAGAAACAATTCAACTGAACCACTTTCACAAATGTAATTGCATTAATTCGACCAATCTCATGCAATAAAATTCAAAACCTTTTAAAAATTCATTTAACTGTTCAGTATATTAACCAAAATTATGGGAAAAATCCAATTACCAACATCCACACTATATCAAGAATTGGCAATCTTGTGAAAGAAGTAGATAGAAACCTAATATTTCATGCATCGAACAATCATGGCAAAAAAGGAATTACAAATGTTGCAATGGAAACATTTATAACTGAGTTTCCCTATGAAAAAATTAAAATTATATAAATTTCAAAATTATACCTCCACACTAGATCACGAATTGGCAATATTGTGAAAGAAGTAGATAGAAACCTAATATTTCATGCATTGAACAATCATGGCAAAAAAAAATTACAAATGTTGCAAGGGAAGCATTTATAATTGAGTTTCCCTATGAAAACAAAATTATATAAATTTCAAAATTATACATTAAGAGGTTAAAGCATAAAGCTATGTGGTATTAAAATTTCTTAACATAGTTTTATATTAAAGGAGACAAAAAATTAAAAATCTTGACATTCAAACTCTAAAATCCGAGCTATGTAGATAAAACATTGGATGTGCTAAACCAATACCTGATAGAAAAATCACAGATCAAACAATCACCAAAACAATTGTTGCAACTATAACAAATTTGTCAAAATTTGTTTCACAGACATATATTTATAAATCAACAGTCCTTGAAATTTCAATGAACATACACAATGGTTAGAGATGACCAAAAAGGAAAAGTCAATGTTTGTTTCCCGATCATGTGTGGCTTGTACGTGTCAACTTAGATGTTTCTATTATGATGAACTTTTGTCACAATATCGACAATAACTGGAATGCATTGAAATATCGACGATCATCAAGGCCCATGAAAAAAAATATAATTTTTTTCACTCTTATTGTATTTTTCGATGATAAAATTGATTTTATCTCAATCGTCGCAATATTTCGTCGAATTTTGAGCCATATTTACTAGTGAAAAGGTTTCAAATCCCTGACTTAGGTGTTCTCAATAGGATAAAGCACAATCAAAATTAATTGCCAAACTACTACATGGGTACTTTGGCCTCTGGAGGTCCCTGAGGCAAGTGCGCTCCATCAACAAAAAGAAAACCCAACATCAATCTTAACAACTCTTTGCACCATAAGGATTCGACAATATACATAGAGAGAGAGAGAGAGTGAGAGATGAGCTAAAAGAGGCAAAATGTTAGAGAAAAAGTTAGGAATTTATTTGGTTTTTGGTTTTAGTTAACAGCCTTGGAGAAGGCCTTCAATCTCGATTTCTTTGTCATTTTCTTTGCATTCTTTTCTGATGACCTAAAACAAGTAAAAGAGTTGAGAAAAATAGGTAAATATAACCTCTCAAGAAATTAAATCTTTGAGAATGGGATATTTCGGGTTTATAGGATTTACCATCACCTTCTTAGGGTACCTGGTGAAACCCGCTATAGGGTAGTGGCCATATTCCCATCCAGTGGTGTCATCGTTGAAGTTTTAATGATAATGGCATTCCTACCTATGAAGCGGCCCTACAATAAAATGACAACCTTTCTTTTCTTGAGAAACTTCACCATTCTCACTAATCTCTCACCTCCTTCTCTTGATATTGCTCTTCTCTACCTCCTCCCCTCTTCTACATGAGGCCACTTTCTCTCTCTCAAACGCTTGGGAGTGCACATTCAATATATTAGGTTTGGGATTCTTCTAAAACCGTAATTTCGAAAGGGAGTAGCTTTGCTCACATAACGAAATATCTCAAGTTAGGCTAATTTTTATTTTGTTGGCCTAATGGTAATTTTACCCAAATTTCACAACATTAGAGGTAACATATATGAGAATACCCTGGAATAGGTGAATGGGAATGTGAAAGTGAATTGGGGAAAAATAGTAGGATGAGGCAAGAAGGAGTTTGTGTTAAGTTTGGTGTCATGAGGAGGAACATTGTGGATTCATGATTAAAAGAGGAGCTCAGCATCATAGTAGTAGGATAATTATTGAACATCTTATCCTACTTTGAACTTGAATCACGTGGAAACACATTTTATTGACAACTATTACTGCTAAGATTGTTATTAGATGGTTTTCTTTGCAATAAGATTATAAATGTCATGTATTAGACCCAATAAAATATTATGTTATAGAATGAAACAAAAGAAGAACAATGATTCATCATTACATTTGCATTAGAAGAGAAGCTTACGATAAATTAGAAGATTATGAATATTGTCAAATATTTTTTATCTAGATCGTCGATCTTTTTATTTTAAGAAATAAATAATCATTAGCATAGCAATAAATTCAGTCTCAACCACTTAGCATTCACTAAAACTAACCTTCCTCGGGGACCTTAGCGTAGGAGAAAGGAGACCCTCTCTTGATGTAGAAAGAGTTAAATCAGTACTCTACCACTATGATTAATCTAAGTTTCAACTAGAATTGTCCATAATGGAGGTAGAATGGCTGCATAAAGAATGTTCACAAAAATATCTGGTAAACTCTAATTGGTTAGGAGTTGATGGTTCAAACATTATGTCAATAAAAAAAATCTCCAGTACCTCTAATTTACAGGCCCAGAACTTGCTCAAATTATTTAGTTGCAGCATTAGAAAACAAAAGGAGGTCCATGACACCTATACTAGAAACAAGGGAGGTGATTTTGTGGCATTCATGCCACAAGGATTAAGACCTGAGCAAGATTATTTCAATGTGTCCTCTTTGAACACTATTAGTAAGAGTTCAGAAGGTAGACATTTGAATATACATCAAGTAGAGAGTGTCAATTGCAATGGATCTAGTGTTGGAGGTTCAAAAGGAAAGGGAGCAAAAAATACCTAATTTATTTAATATAGGGATGTTTTGTTTCAAAAGGAAAGAGACCCCTAGTGTAGGAATTTTAACACTGCAGATGGATGTAGATGGATGGTCAATGTAGCATGGTCAACATGTTCTTGTTAGCCACAAACTTATGGGTTATATTAATGTTAGGATTGAGTTCATGTGACTAGATTCTATTTTGAGTGCACATGATGATGACAATGTATCACTCCCATATATGAGTTCTTCTAAGGTAGATATGGTGAAATGAAGGGAAACATGAAGGTAGTACCACAACATGAAAGGACACTAGTAGATGCTAGACACATCATCAATTTGGTGTCTCTCTAGGATGTTATCATGATTAGTAGTACTAAATTGATCTATATATATGTAGACCCCCTTGTCCAAAATTGCAATATTAATTTCCATTGTCGAGATGCAACACCTGAGAGGATCTACAATTTACTAAATTTTAACACTACATATGGATTCAGAGACCCTCTAGAAAGGGGTCTCTGAATCCATCTGTAGTGTCTACAATTTACTAAATGTTAACACTACATATGGATTCAGATACCCCTTTCTAGAGGGTCTTTTAATCCATCTTTAGTGTTAAAATTTAGTAAATTATTGGGTCTTTGAATCCATTTGCAGTATTAAAATTTACTAAGTTGTAACAATTCATTGTCAAAATTGTAATTTTCCATTTCCAAGTGACACAATTAACATCACTCATGTCTCTAAATCCATCTACAATGTAAATATATTAAATTTTAACACTGTAGGTGGATTCAGAGACCCCTTAGAAAGGGGATTCTGGATCCATTGGCAATATTAAAATTTAGTAAATTGTATAAATTCATTTTCAACATTGTAAATTTCCATTTCCGGAGTGACACAACTAAAAATGACTAACATAAATGACTAATTCATATTCTTAATGTAGTTGTTATCTAGTCATATTTGTATTCATGTGATTTAATTAATCATTTGCGTTAGTAATTTTTAGTTTACTCACCTATTATCTAGTGGTATATTTCATCCTTAGACTAAATTATTCATTTATCCTAGTCGTTTTTAGTTGGCTCACTTAAAATTGTTGTATTTTGATCGTATTTCCCTTGAAAAAACTGTGGTGACTATGTTAGGAACCCGTGTCAACCCTTCTCTTTACTTTGTTAGTATATTGTTGTTGGATGCATAACATGCTTTATAAGTCGTCCCATAGTATTTGTTGATCCATAGATTCTATTAGCCCATGGTATTGACCCATAGTATTGGACGCATATGCTTTGTAAGTCGTCCTGTAGTATTATATGTTCCATGGTATAGACCCATAGTATTGGGCATAGACTTAGTATATAAGTGTGTGTTGAGGCCAATGAAGGCACTGTGAAGATATTTGTATTGAGCTTGCTCAAAGGAGGTTTCCCTCTCAAAGGGGCCTGTGATCAATAAAGTGATTCTGAGTTCTGTTATTTCTTCTATCTTGTGTATTTTCATTAATTAATTATTGCAGGTTCTTCACATCTGGTATCAGATCACTTTCTTGGGCTCGTTGGGTGGAATTTCTGCCAAAAAAAATTTCACATCTGTTGTAGGTTCGGATATGGAAATAATCCCTATCCGCCTAACTGTGGGAAGTACTTGGGAATAAGCCCTAAAACTCATTAGGAGGAGTCCCACAGGAACCCCGAAGTACCTAGCCCATTAAGAGGACCTGCCAGTGAAAAGGGAAATGACCCCTACTTGATTGACTAGTTCCCACCTGTGAGGTGAACTAAGAGCTATTGTTTGTGGCAAAGCGGTTATCAGTTTTACCTGAGCCGTGGAGTGAGGGGTACTGCCCCAATACGCAAGCCGTTAGATAACATTGGTGGCCGAGTGAAACCCCTGAACTGTTTGGAAGCTGAGCATACATGGGGTCCATATCTATTTTTAGCTGAACTGTTGCCAATCACTTCCACGCCATTTCAGATCCATTCTGAAAGTCGTTCCAGATCCAACCATTTCAGATCTATTCTAAAATCCATTTCAGATCTAGCCGTTTTCGATCCATTCCGAGCCGTTTCAGATCCATTCTGAAAATAAATAAATAAATAAATATATATATATATATATATATATATATTCTGTTTTTTTACCATATCTCCTTTGTTTTAACTCTATTTCCCCTGAAACTTCACTGACAACCCTGCAATCCCCTTCTACATATTTCATTCCTGAGGACCCTATCCCAAATTCCACTTCCCAAAACCAGAAATCTCGCATTTGTCTATTTTTAGGGTTTGCCATGTAACTTCTTCGATTTTCACCCAATTGTCTTCAAATTTTGCCATCGTGTTCATTCCCTATTTCTGCTTCTTTGTCCCTCTCTGACAACTTTTCCCATTCTTTCACCCTGCTTCTGAAATCCTCATTTTTTGCTTCCCTATTCATTCAAAAGTATCCAAAACCTAGTCAAACCCCAATTACCCGTCAGAGTCTATCCCAAATCCAAATTTCCCTTTGCTAAATAAGCTTCAGTTTGGGTTTTTCTACCCATTCACAAAAAAAACTCCTGGTTATGGTTGTCACCCGCAGAGGAGCACAAGTCATGGAGAAAGAACTTGCAGCCCTCAAAACCAAACTCCAAGATTTGGATGAAAAATTTCTTTGCCTCCATCTTCAGCATTCAGCCATGAACACTGGGTTCTCTTCTTTTAGCAATTTTCGTGGGCCGAAGCTTGATTTTCCTCGCTTCAATGGTAATGATTTGACTGGATGGATATACTGGGCGGCACAATATTTCAGTCTGCATAATACTTTTGATGTCCAAAAAGTTCCACTTGCATCCTTTCATTTGGAACAAGAAGCCCTTCAATGGTACCATTGGTACATCAAGGCTCATGACAAGCCAAAATGGGAAAATTTTTGCCAACTCCTTTTGCAATGATTTGGTCCTAGTGCTTTTGATGACTTCACAGGAACACTCACTAAACTTCGCCAATTTGGAACTGTGAAAGAGTATCAGACAGAATTTGAGAAACTAGCCAATCACACAGAAGGATTGTCTGATGAATTCTACAAGAGTTGTTTTATCAGTGGTCTTAAGGATGAAATCCGCTCAGAGGTTACAATTTTCTATCCCAACACAATGATGGATGTCCTAGGGTTGGCTATGTTGGCGGAGGACAAGATCACGACCCAACAATGCTCCAAATCCACTTTTGTTCCATTCCAAAATATGGTTTCCCAATGACCTCCATCACGCCAGCTCCTCGCACCACTCCTATCAAGCATTTGTCTGAAGCAGAGATGCGGGCACGTAGAGAAAAAGGGATTTGTTATAATTGTGACGATAAATTCACTCGAGGACATAGATGTGTTGAGCAAAAACTCTATCTCTTAGATGTGGATTCTCCGCCTGCCTCTGAACTTGGTGTAGAAGCTCCAGATACACTGGATGATCAGGTCGACATTCAACAGTCGCCTGTAGACCCTCCATCTCCAGATGATGACCCATAGATATTTCTCCATGCTTTAGATGGAGTCACCACCCCACAAACAATGTGGGTCAAGGGTTACTTCAAGAAGATCCCTCTTACCATACTCATTGATTCTGGTAGCACTCATAATTTCATTGACAATCGGATCGCCAAACAAGCTGATTGTTTTTTCCATCCTTGCTCCAACTTTGAAGTCATGATTGCCAATGGGGGCACCTTACCTTGCAAGGGGAACTGTCACAATGTGCGTATCTCTCTGGAAGATTATAACCTACGCTCTGACATGTTTTCCTTGTCCTTAGGAGGATGTGATGTGGTTTTGGGCGTTCAATGGTTACACACACTTGGCCCCATGTTATGGGATTTTGCTAAACTTTGGATGCAGTTTTCAGTCAATGGGAAACAACACACATTTACAGGATTACAACCAGGGTCTCTCTGCATCATCAGTTCACATCGCCTAGAAAGATCCTTAAGAAGAAAGAATTCACATGGTGTCATCGCTCAGCTCCATTCCATTCAGATGCACCCATCAACGGTATCCACTACTTCCTTGGATAGATATGCAGGTGTCTTTGCTAAACCAGTGGGCTTGCCGCCTTTAAGATCCCTTTCTAGTAAGAATTTAGTTACATCTACATCTAGGAAGGAAATGATGGCTATTTTGCATGCAGTACAGAAGTGGCAGCCATACCTATTAGGGAATTATTTCTGCATCAAGACTGATCACCGGATTCTGGAAAATTTCCTGGAACAACAGATCTCCTCCCCAACACACATGAAGTTCTCCAACTCATGGGTTATGCCTATGCGATCACTTACAAGAAGGGTAAGGACAACCTGGTGGCGGATGCTCCTTCTCGCACATTTGATGACCCATTTTTTCTTTCAACTATTTCTCTGCATGTTCCAAATTGGTTGCAATTTGTTCAACAGGGCTATGTCTTCTATGAACTCCATGCTTCTCCATCGGCAGGGCACTCTGGGTTCCTCAAAACATATGACCGAGAATAGTGTAAATTCTTTTGGCAGGGACTGAAAATGACAATTCAACATATGGTGGCTAACTGTGATACTTTCCAGGTCAACAAGGGTGAAACGACACTCCTTTATGGACTGCTCGAACCCTTGCCCATCCCTACACAGATTTGGACAACTATTTCTATGGATTTCTTTGAAGCGCTCCCCTAGTACAATACCACATCTAACATGACTCCATATGAAGCAATCTATGGACAGGCACCGCCAGTTCTTCTTCCATACACCCTCAACATTTCCCCAGTTCAGGAAATTGACTCAGTTCTTTGAAACCGTAATCAGATTCTTCTCAGTTTCCAGGACAATCTTCACATGGCAAGAATTCGAATGAAATAGCAAGTCGATCAACAAAGTTCTGAGTGCACTTTTCAAGAAGGTGATATGGTTCTTCTTCATCTATAGCCTTCCAAGCAATCTTCTTTGAAACTCAAAAGGCGTCAGCTTCTCTCTCACTCTATCACAAAGGTTTTAATTCAGTGGCACAGAATGCAACCCGAGGATGCTACAAGCAAACAACTACTTCAGATTCCACATCAATTTCCACATCTAAAGATTTTAGAACAAATATTGTTTTAAGGGAGAGGGGATGTTAGGAACCCATGTCAACCCTTCTCTTTACTTTGTTAGTATATTTTTATTGGACGCATATGCTCTATAAGTCGTCCCGTAGTATTTGTTGATCCATAGTTTGTATTAGCCCATGGTATTGACCCATAGTATTGGGCATAGACTTAGTATATAAGTGTGTGTTGAGGCCAATGAAGGCACCGTGAAGTTATTTGTATTGATCTTACTCAAAGGAGGTTGCCCCCTCGAAGTGGCCTGCAATCAATAAAGTGATTCTGAGTTCTGTTATTTTTGTTATCTTGTGTATTTTCATTAATTAATTATTACAGGTTCTTCACAGACTAACTTTCTTAGTCACTCGTCTCTCGTTTTGTACTAGAGCACTTGAATTGGAGAAAGTATTTACCCTTAAACATGGGATCAAGCTATCGTAATTTATTAATGCATAGAACTAGCTTGAAACAAAGAAATCCATTCAAAATTAGATATAAAACCCTGCATAAATTAGTACAAATAGAAAGGGGCCATAGGATAACTGGTGTGTTCTGGTTCTCAATATCATTTTCCATACAAAACATTGGAGAGATATTAGAAATGGTGAAGGTACAACCTCATTGTCCATTTATGCTTCTGAAATATTACAAAACTATAAAAACACATGAGAGATAAAAAAAATAACGAAATATGATATTATGAGTAACTGGTGCATGCATTACAATGGAGTTCACCTCCTTATATACTAATGTTCATTGAGCAATTTACTTCCACTTACGAATGTGGGATAAATTTATTTACACATAAATTTAACATTAGACCAAAACATGAAGTCAAAGTGACTTTATTACATGGTAAGCCTTATATTTTAACACACCCCACTTAAGGATTACAATACTACAAGAAAAAAGACAAAACCAAGGATAATTTTAGGGGCGAAATTTAGCCCATGGGCTATTTTTCTATGTTTTTTTCCAAAAAAATATTCGCCAATTTGCATTTTTTGAAGCCCCATTTCGCCCAATTTTGATGGGGTAAACTTTTTTCATTCTCAAAATCGCCAAATTATGATATAAAGTATATAAAATCCTTAGAAATTGAAATAATTTTAGAAAAATATCGCCAAATATTATATAGTTGAGATTTTAAGGATTGGTAAGATTCGCCAAGGTTTATACACTTTTAAATAAGTATGGGTCCTTAAAATTATCCCTGGACAAAACATACTCATTGAAAAACTAAAACATCAAAACCATAACAATATTCTTCAAAATATTCTCCTTTGGAAACCATTTTTATATCAAGTAGCACTCTTTTAAGCTGCCTCATACCCTTCATAAAGGAAAGGATAATTTTAGGGGCAAAATTTAGCCCATGGGCTATTTTTCTATGTTTTTTTCCAAAAAATGATTCGCCAATTTGCATTTTTTTAAGTGCCATTTTGCCCAATTTTGATGGGGTAAGCTTTTTTCACTTTAAAAATCGCTAAATTATTATATAAACTATATAAAATCCTTAGAAATTGAAATAATTTTAGAAAAATATCGCCAAATATTTTATAGTTGAAATTTTAAGAATTGGTAAGATTCGCCAAGGTTTATACACTTTTAAATAAGTATGTGTCCTTAAAATTATCCCTGCATAAAGGCGTAGCTTCCAAGTTGAATTCCTAAGTTCTTGGATTCCACCCCCCCAAAATTCCCAAATATAAATCTCCCAAATTAAATCACTAGAAAACAATCTGCATGCATGTCTGATATTGAATAATTCTTGAGATTCATAAACTCTTGAACTACCTAGGAATCCATATATTTTGAATTGTATCTACATATTATCCCATCTCATATTCAAAGTGAGGACTTCTTAAAATGCATAAAAGGCCCTTCCTTCAGTAAGATCATCACTGCTTTCATTGTGTGATGATTCTTATATAATGGCTTCATTAGTTGAATGTGGTATTCCTTTGAATTTACCCTTGAGGAGGTCATTTGCTCGAAATTTACATTTCCAAGTTGTATGGCCTATTTTCTTTTAGTAGTAGAATTCTATATCCCCTTTTACTTTGGTTGGTCTTCTTTGAGTATGTCTTGAGTAAAATGGAATCTTAGGTAGAGGATCACCTTGAGACTATCCTACAATGGTTCTCTTTTCCTTAGCTAAAAGAGCATTAGCCATATATTCTAGGGTTTGAGGAGGTAATTGACTTTGATTAAAGATTACATTGTTGTATTAAGAAGGTGGACTATTTAGTAGAATGGGCGTGGAATCATATTCTTCTATGGTTTCTTTGACCTCAACTAACTGTCTCATGAGAGATATTGAATTATTTATGTGAGTTGACATAGTGATCTCAACAAACATTTTGAATCTGATTATTTGAATTTTCAAAGAAAATTTTTCATTAACTGCTTGTACTCCAAAATTTTCATTCAAATTATCCCAAGTATTCTTGGATTATTTTTCCAAGTCCATATGATGCAATTCAAAAATTGATAGAACAATTCCAATAACGGATTTAGATTTATCATCTTTGCTTTACCATTACAATAGTTTACTTGGATTTTCCAATGATGTCTCACTGCCTTTTACGATACCCCATAGTTTTTTATTCATCAACAACATGCGTATTTACACTTTTTCACATGTGGAAATTGAATCCAAAATATTTTTCTAATGGAATTTCCATTTTTAAATAAGATCTACACACTCATATACTATTTTTCCACATGCATGCAAGAAATTTGTAGATCTTCTACTGGGTCCATCAAGTACACTAATAACCTAGCATTTTATCCTAATAACACAAACATGCATGCTATATTTTTCCATTGGAGTCAAGATACAATGATACATTTATTTGAGATCTGCTAAAAACAAAGTTTAATGTAGTGCCTAAAGAACCTATCTAGGTTGTATGATAGCATTAGGAAATGGAATCAAGATTTTATGAATTGTACCATATCTTCAATTAGTCAAATCAAGCTCTGCAACCATTATCTAGGTTATATGAACTCTAAAATTCAATTTAGATATAGCATTAATAATTGTACGAGCTATACGAATGGAGGGAAAAGCTGTACACCTAAGAATTTCAATTTAGCAACTACATTTTAATTATTGTATGGTGACTTCTTTTATTATTGTATGGCAGTTGTTGCATTTAATTTCTATATGACAATAAGATCAATTGATGTATGAATACTAAAAAATTGTGTGGTTACTTTACCAATTTGGAATAGGCATGATCTTTAGAAATTTGCAAGTTGAATATGGTAGTGGCCTTAATTCCTATTCACTCCTTTCTAATTCTCTAGATCATATTGTGATGCAAGAAAAAAACATACTGAGTGGACTAGATAGGGGTAGACTCCCACTCTGATACCATATTATAAAAACTAGAAAAACGCATGAAAGATAAACACCATAACAAAATATGATATTTTGAGTAATTGGTGCATGTATTACAGTCGAATTCACCTCCTTATATACAAATGTTGACAGAGCAAGTTATTTCCACTTATGAATGGGGGATAAATTTATTTACACATAAAGTGAACATTAGACTAAAAACTAAAGTCAAATGGACTTTATTACATAGCAAGTCTTATATTGTAATATGAAAAAGAGTTTCATTATTATTGATTGTGTGTTGATTTTTTTCCCAACAACCCATAACGGAATACCTATAAAATTCCCCTGCTTCATGGATACCCCTCCTTCTCGGGCCAACCTTGATACTTATAAATCTGATGTAATAAAAATATACCTCTCCCAACCTTAATATGAAACATTATATTGAATTGATTTTATATTATTGCGCTGAGATGCACTTTTTACAACCAATATGAGGAACAAGTGTAATTTTGTGCTCAACATAGAGATGACATGTGGCACTTGAAAATAAAACAAAATATTAAGTAAATAAGGATTTTACAATGTCGTCTCTAACATAAAGTTCAACATCAAAGATATAAATCAAATCAATTAAAACTAAAAAATTAATGAAAGGTGGATAGTGTTGCTCTACAATTTTCCAAAAACGATTAAAAAATATCTATGGAAGTTTAACAGTGGATGAGTTTGATTAAGGACTTAATTGTATATGATCCTTGACCAAAACCAAAATTCCAAGGTGATCTATATTTTCAAGGAGCGGTGTCAAGATGGTATGCATGTAAAGTAAACTATAGGAGTTGATTATGATATTAATGAACTGCAATTCAAAGTCAATAAGTAGTGATACTTTCCGACAACAATTTATACACATCTCAATGTGCAGAATCTATTAATATGCTCGAACTCCAATGCTACAATGCTGACTACTTCGCTTTGGTAGGATCATCACCATCGACAGTACAACATTAAGACTATTAGTTACTTATTTGATGCACCCTTAGATTAGTTTTTGGTTTTTCCTCATCTCCAAAAAAATGATGAAGGCCACAAATGCTCCATTATATCATGTAGGGAGGAGGATATCAACCAAATGGATGATCCTCCTTCATCACCAATTTCTTTTAACAAATGAAGTTGGAAAAGAAGAATTCTTATGGAAACTAAGAAGACAAGCTCACCTTAAGCACTTAAAGGGTATTTTTCATAATGGTAGACACACTTATAGGCTATGATATACTCCTCTTCCCCGTGCACATGCAAGATTGTATTTTTTTCATTTTACAATATTGGTGATGAAGTTAATTGGTATATGAGAGCTTTGAAATAATTTAATGTCATGTGTATGTATGTATTGGCATTATTGAATGATGAGGTATCTACATATGTGAAAGCCAAAATATTTAATATAAACATTGGTTACTATCCTTGTGATGTTCATATGTATTCTTTATTTTCATTTATTTGAAATAAACATTTTAAGGTTTGAAGTTTAATATGCTCCTGTAAAGCGGTGAAGGTCATAAGAGATTTAAAGTCTGGCCATTAAAGGATTCATTTATTCCAAGTGAGAAACAAATTAACTACCCTTCAATAAATTACTTCCTATTTAGTTTCATAATTAATCTCTAGATTAATTGCTTCCTATTTAGTTCCATATTAATCTC
Source organism: Larix kaempferi (assembly GCA_027924585.1). Lineage (NCBI taxonomy): Eukaryota > Viridiplantae > Streptophyta > Pinopsida > Pinales > Pinaceae > Larix > Larix kaempferi. Next base: position 147,966 of record BSBM01000053.1, on the reverse strand, counting down.
CAAATAACATCAAACATTTTTGTATAATGATAAAGAGAGTAGGTACCCTTCGTATCAATGATTCATTTACTCAATCAAACCTTCATTTTTATTTTCGAAATAGATTTGTATACTCTAAAGGTCATTCACATGTTGCAAATAAAACCATGGGGATCCTAAAAACCCATTCTTTCCATCATGTGTAATATGCTTTGGTATGATGTGATTCTTAGTGGACCATAGGATTTTTTTGACAATGCAATCTCAATAAAAATAAGTAAAGGAGAATTTTTAGATCAATCTCAGATTATTCCACTTGGACCTAATTCCATTTCCCTTATAACTCTTCTTTAGAAGATAGTTATATTGCATCAACAAAATACAGTGTCAAATTAAACTAAGTAACATTGTTGAATTTAATAGAGACATCATCCGTGGGACGTCCCCCACCCATCTCTTATTCGTTGACAACTGGTGTGTAGAAGCCACAAATTCAGTACTTATATAAGAGGTCACTCACCCTATGAATGCAACTCTATCTGCATTCTTTATCCAATCCATTGAACTCATATTGAAATCCTTCTAGCTTGAAATTACTTAGTACATGTAGCTTCATGTTCAAATCTTGCATCCTCAAATGAGTTATACAAAAACACATAATACTATTCCATTCATTTTCAAAGCATAAGACGTGTTTGAAGAGAGACAACTAATATTAATCTGAGATGATAATTTAAATTAATAGCACAACTTACTCATAGATTAATATAGAGAACTCAATTTCTCTATCCCATCACACTCTCTCATGCATACATATACATAACCTTAAAAGTATTACACCATATCGAACCATTCAATGGACTAATATAATTTTCATTTCCACTAGAATGAAATGGTAAATCAACTACTTCAATGGAATAAACATATGATTCCCTCTTCCATCAACATAGAAGCAAAAATATGTATTTTATGCTCAATTTATGCAGGCTTTGGTTGAGATTATCGTCCACAGTTTGCAATCTGACCATAAGAGTTGAATACGAAAGATTCCACTATGAAATATTTCAATCTAGGCATAATGGAGGAGTCCTCGACACAAAGGAGACATGAAGTAAGGATAGTCATACAGAGCAATAAAATAGCGAATAATATGCATTCAAACCAACACCACAATTCAACTCAATTCAATCAATCAGTTTAACTATAATCAACAATGCAACAATGCACACATAAGGTGCGTTAAATCCATTATATAAAATATAACATTGAGAATATGAGAAAATACAATGAGTATTATATGGCAATATAGATATAAGGAAGAGTAGAGAACTTGTAGATTAGGAATATAGATAAATGCAAACAATAAAGCTCTAGTAAGACGGATACTTGCAACACAACAAAGCTCAAACAGTAATGCAAGTGAAAGTATATGGTCATATTTTGAAGATGTAATGTACACATGGAACACAAAACAATAGCTTGCATTAATTTTAATGATCATACAATGGAAAATTATTTATAACAATCAAGTAGTTGCATTACTTTTAGCAATGTTATAATACAAACCAATAGGATGCATTGATTTTACTGGTGATATTATGAAAAATGATTTAGAGTATCAAATAGTTGCATTGATTTCAGCAATGGCATAATATAAAAAATGGGTGCATTAATTTTAGTGATGATATAGTAAAACATGGTGTGTGATATGGGGCACTAAAATCACTCCATTTTTTATAATGGTATTTTTTCGGTGATGCATAGTTCCACCAATTCTATATGTTTTAAAAATTCAACATTCTAGGTTCCCTTAAAATAGGCCAAAACAACAAGAGGCATAGTTCCATAGGAAAAATCCCCCGCAATGGGATGGAACTCTGACTTGCCTCATAGTTCCTATTTGATTTTCCACCAGATAAGGAGGGTGATATGAGTCCTCCTTCCACGCAGTGAAAAATGATTTAGACAATCAACTAGTTGCATTGATTTCAACAATGAAATAAAGCAAAGCAATGGGGTGCATTAATTTAAGTGATGATAGAGTGAATAAATATTTAGAGTGATTAAGTACATGCACTGATTTAAGTGATGACATAACGGAACAGAATATGGTGCATTGATTTTAGTGAGAATACAGTGAAAAATTATTCAATGCATTCATTGAAGAAATGATACTAAGAAAGTTAATCCTATGCATTGATTTCAACACTAAGATCATGCAAATGATCAAGTGAATTGACTAGACAAAATGCAAACCAATTTTTAAAATATATATTATAATATTGTGAAAGAGAATTTCTATTAGAAGGTGAAGTCCATTTCTTTTCTTTCTTCAATGCGATTCCTTCCTTTATTAGTATTTGCACATTAAAACTAAAATAATATTAAGATATCTAGAATGTTAAGACATATAGATTGCATTGATATACATAATGAGTTAGAAAATTTTAAAGGATTAAATTTGTCTTAAATAATACATATAGGTAATGATGGTCATATAAAATTTTGACATGACTGTCTGTGACTGGAACCAGTGTAAATTCATTTTAACTACGTCTTTATCATGCATCAAGAGGGATCAAATCTCTCAATGTGCAAACCTTTACTTAAGTTTTTGCGTTATAAAATTGGTTTGCATCTCGAAATATTTCATCCATCTGTGCATGATAAATCCAAATTTAAAATAGATTTATGTTGGTTTCAAAAATACCTTTATAAATGAACATGATTAAATAGTAACCAACAAGTAACACTTCTATAATTAAAAAATTGAACCTTGGTTTCAGGGGAAATTTTAAGAACTCCCCCTAAATTTCTATGTATAATAAATGGGTGACTCCCCATGATATATAAGAAAATATGAAGGCTATTTTATCAATGTTATATTATGTATATATAATATTTTGGCGAATCTCTCATTGAATTATACAATTTTGTAAATTATTGGCGAATATTTCACTAAATTATAAAACCTTGTAAAATCTTGGCGAATGTTTCACTAAATTATAAACCTTGTGAAGTCTTTGCGAACCTTTCAGCAAGTTTCTCCTTGGAAATTGATGCCCCTCTACATGCCCAATTAGGAGACTATAAATGAAGTCCCATCCCCCAAGCATGATGCCCCAAACACCCACAAAAACGTTATTTCTGCATCTCCAATCGCAAGCATCACAATCCCCATGTTTCTTAGGGAAACTTTGGATCTGAATCAATGGGATTTAGAACTCTCCTAGATGCAAATGGGTTCCTATAATACCTTATAGTAAATATCACTTGCCCTTCTCGTGTGGACATTAAGCAACTTGCAACAAGAGATTCAACCCATAAAATATGGATGAATGTAACTTTGACTTAGATTTCCATGATCGATAGAAGGTGAAAGAACCCATAGAAACTACCATTTCTATAAATTAGAGGCGAATGGGAGCTTCCTAGCAATTTTCGTGGACTAATAAAGGTTTAAATCCATTTTTAGAAGAGCTAAATTGTTTTATCTCAGCTCCCCTTTTAACATTCGATGGGACTAACCTACTATTCATTAAAAATAAGTAAATAAAATGTGGGATAATAATACTTAATGGGTTCTTAATAAAAAAATAGCCCATTAAAAATTTAAAACCCCTAAATTTAGCCCATGGTCTAACATTAGCCCCTAAACTTTTCCATGCTTAGTTTAAACCATTTTATTTACACCAAACTAAATTGTAAATATAAATATTATATGAATGGAGTCCAAAAAGGTGTAATGTTTATAGTTAGGTGTGATGTTCATAGTTAACTAATAACGTAGATACACAGTACTTGCATTATAACAAGTATCACAAAAGTCTTGGTTATCCATACTAAAAAAAGTCTTGGCTAAAAAATTGGAAGCAATAAAGTTTGCCTAACAAATTGGAAGCAATAAAATTGGAAAACATTATGCATAATGAAAACAATTACTTGTTAGTAATGCAAATGTTTAAATGGAAAATTGATAAGTTTGTTTAAATAGAAAGATGAGAAGTCTAAGATGAATTTTTTTAGGTCTTTGAGAATTTTTTCTGATTTCTACACTCCTAATTGTATCTATTCTTTTATGATTATGTTGATATTTTATTTGTGTTTCAATTTATTATGTTTTATTTAATTTCTTCCTTTATGAAACTATGAAGTGTCATATAAATATTTTTTATTCAATTATTTAATAGTTGTTGTTGTTTCTTAATTTCTTAATTTATGTAATAAAAAAGTTATAAAAGTGAGTAATATATGGAATGAGATATATTCTATGGATTGGTACTATAAATTTAGATAAATTTTAAATACATGTTTACCATTATCATAGTGAGATAACACAATAATTTGATGTTTATTTAAGGGCTTAATTTTTATTTTTCAAAAAAATATTGTTATTTATAAGATCTAGGTGAAGATAAAGATCAACAAGTAGTATCAACAAATTTTTAAAGATTTATAATTTTTTTAAAGTGTGGAAACCTTAACTAATCTTACTAATTTTTAAATTTCCAACCATAAAATATTTGATAACAATTTTCTAAAAAAATTCAAAATTCTAAAAAATTTATATAATTTGTTTAACAAATTTGATATTTTTAAAAACTTAACAAATTCTATGTTAATATGCTAACCTCATAAAATACAATAAACAACAAACTTTCCTTGTGTTTTACAATTTCTATACATGGATAAAAAAACCTAAATCAAAATACAATAAGCAACAAACTTGCCTTATGTTTTACAATTTCCCTACCTAGATAAAAAACCTAAATCAAAGTATTCCATAACATTTATTATTACATTAATAGTAAAATAAATACCCATACCAACTATTTTCAAATAATCATTTCACTAATACAAGCTATAAATACACCTATTTGTGGTGCATGAAAATCGAGTAAGCCATAATGATAGCATTTAAAAAATGACAAGAAATAAAATTTACCTACTACCTTACAAAACTAAATGTATGAAAAAGTAAATTAAGCCCATATCAAAGAAATTACTTTGCTTCATCTCTTCCACAAAGTCATGGTTTGAAAAAAAAATAATGTGAAGTAAATTTTGAAAAAAGTAAAAATGAGATAAAGATAAAATATCGATGCTCGAAGGTGTTGGAAGCATATTAATAATAAAATCATTATTTATTTTATCAAATCTTTTAATGTAGCCCATCACAATGTGTCGTATTACCTAATGCCCAAACATGCCACGATGCACTTTGTATCATGAATGTACATAGCTATCTTTTTAAAATAAACATTTTTTTACAAAATTACAATAAACACCACATAACTATTTTAAAGTAAACCTATTTACAAAATTTGTGTTTACTTATTTAACCGTAAAGCAGTACACTGCAAACCAAAAAATCTCTGCTAAACTTAAATGCTCTTTACCATTTTCATTAAGCCAATTTTAGATAAAGAAAATTTAAAATAAAATAAATATATTTAAAATTCACTTAAAAATAAGATCTAAATTTTAGGTTCTGTTAAACTTCGAGAGAGATCAAATCTCTCAAAGTGCAAACCTTTCTTTGAATAGTTCTTTGAGTACAATACTTGAGCCACCTAATCCTAAGCTCTAAAGTCTCTAGTTTAAATCTCATATTTACTTTTTACTTTGTATTATTCTTTTATGTTTATGGTCGACATAATATTTATTACTTTTTACTTTGTATTATTCTTTTATGTTTATGGTCAACATAATATTTATTACTTTTTACTTTGTATTATTATTTTTTGTTTACTTTGTATTATTTTGTTACTGGACAAACACTTTAAAGTCTCATATTTACTTTTTACTTTGTATTAAAAGTAAAATGTAAAGTCTCTAGTTTAAGTCTCATATTTACTTTTTACTTTGTATTATTCTTTCTATTTATGATTTGCCACCTAATCCTAAGCTCTAAAGTCTCTAGTTTAAGTATCATATTTACATTTTACTTTGTATTATTCTTTTTTTTGTTTACATTGTATTATTTTGTTACTCGACAAACACTAGATTAACAAGATCTCCCCCATACTAGGCTGTAAAGCCCCTCTCGACACGAAAATGAAAAGATTTAAAACAACTCAAAACCTTATAATATGTTATTTTTCCCTCTCTATAAACTCTAAATTAAAAAGTAACTAAAAATCAATTAAAACTAAAATACAAAAATAAAACAACTTTATAGTATATATTATTTTTTCTTTACCAATTTTAAATAAAATATCTACTTTTTAATAAAATATTATAATAATAAAATTATATATTGTAATAATAATAATATATATAAATCAAGTTCGATTAACTTAGTTGATATTGGAAGGTTCAAAACTCAATGATGGCTACATCTAATTCTTGCATATCCATAAAATACTACACCAATCATTTTTATATATATTCATTACAACATTTATAAATTATTTTTAAAATTGAGAAAGATATAATAAATTATTTTTAAAATTAAGAAAAATATAAATAACAATATAACGTAATTTATATTTAAAACAAACTATATATGTATTTCAAATAAATTCAATTATTAAAAAAGATATTTTCATATTATAAGTTCAAATTTTAAGAAGATAGGATAAATATATTTCTAAAGAAGTATATTCGAGAGTTACTAAACAAGGTTGACATGGTTGAATGCAACTTCAATATAAATTATTTTGAAGCTAACATCAAAATAAGTTAATGAATTTCGTGATGCAATTAGATACAAACAAATTGTGGAAAGTTTTATTTAGCTTAACATTATTGGATTTCATATTTTTTTGTGGTTGGGATATTTTCTAGATTCATTCAAAAGCCTTTTGAAGGACATGCTATGCTCCAAAAAGAGTTCTAAAATATTTGAAGGAGACTCAAAACTTTGGAATCAAACACTACAAAGGAAAAATACTTGTTATTGTAAAAGCAACAAAGGAGATTGTGTGGCTTAGGAAAATACTAAAAAACTTGCAAAAGAAACAAGAGAATGCTACTATACTTTTAATTGACAACACTTTTACGATCTAGTTGGCCAATAATCTTAGATTTCACAATCAAACAAAACACATCAAAACAAAGTATGGTCATATGATTTGACCTCACATAAAAAGCAAAAACCATTCATTTAATACATTGTTTCAGAAATGAATAAACTATAAACATCTTCATCAAATTGAATGTGTTATCATAAATTAATAATAACTTTCACTAAATACAAAACATGTAAAAATTCTTAAAAATATCTTATACAAAAACTTTTTTCTTTATATAAATTAATAATAACCTTCACTAAATACAAAACATATAAAAGTTCTTAAAAATATCTTTTACAAAAACTTTTTTCTTTATAGTCGAACAAACCAAAAAAATCTCTTCTAAACCTAAATACTCTTCACAGTTTGTTTCCATAAAATTTAGATAAATAAATAAATAATAATAAAAAATGCAAAACTTTACACCATGTTATTTTTTCCTTCCATATTTTATGTTTCATTTTACATCATACGATAATGCAAAATCTGAAATATAAACCAAGTAATGATAATAAATATATAATATATATATATATATATATATTTTCTTTAAATTTTCTAAACCCTGTTCCATTTTTTATTTTTTATTATTTGTTATAATTAGTGTTCCTAAAATTCAATAATTTCTGGTTTACTATTAATTTTAAACTTTTAATTATTTAGTAAAGGAAAGCCATCTTATATATATCATCAGACAAACCACCAGGGAACACCAACAATTATTGTAGAAAGATTACATAACTGCCATTGGTTCCTAACGCAAAATTTAGGTGCGGAGGTTAAGTGTTTTGTCTCGTTAATTAAACATGCACATAAAATACACCGATATTTAATATAATTTTGTTTTTAATTATAATTATTATATGTATTCATTGCATTATTTACAAAACATTTTTAAAGTTCATAAAGATATAATAAATATTTTTTAAAATTAAGAAAAATATAAATGGCAATAGAATGTAAATTTGTAATATATATATATATATATAAAATAATTTTGAATCAATTTTATAATTAAAAAATGTATTTTTATATTAGAAGTTAAGTTGGAAGAAGCTAGGCTAGATTAGTAAATTAAATAATCAAATTATTATATAGAGGCTATGTTTATTGACCTTACATTGAGCATCATTGGCATTGGCGTGATGGAAGGTGCGTGAAGAAGACATGACTTAAGGTTGCACGATGAGTCCATACGTTTTGGTAGCCTTGGTGGCTGGCTTATGGGTGTAATATCCTGAATTTTGGACTAACTATTTTATTGTTATATTGGGCCACGGCCCCAGAACATATGTTTTATTTTGAATATTGGCATGAACCCTAGCACCTATGATTTATTCTTCTATATATTGACATATCGGGCATGGACCCTAACTGACTTCTTTATTTGAGTGAATATTGGGCGAGAAGGCCCCAATGTTTTAAATAATGTTCTTCAGCTTTGATATGGGTACAAACCCTAATATACTGAGATGATCTTTTGTTACTTACTGTGCAGAGCTATGACTTCACATGATTTGACTTATGAGTGTGTTGAAACACACATATAACCTATGTACTGGGAGTAAGCCCTGAGGTACATTGAGTGTTGGTCCAAATCCCTGGAGCACTCCAAGCTTGATAAACCAATACCGGATCCGAGGCAACTTAAATATTCTATATGTGCCTCACAACCACATTCTAGCACTAGTGTTGAGCAGAGGCTCTGGAATTGCACTAGCGTAACGCCCATGTGGCAGTGTTGAGTTAAAAGGCTCTAAAGAGCACTCGGGGTTACCGGATCTCAAAGTGTTGAGTCGGAAGGACTCTAAATAGCACTTTTACTTTCATCACATTTATTTTATTTGATTAAATTATTCATCTTTTATCTATCATCAAGTACTGCGGGAACTACCATGTTATACGAGGGAATTCAACATGCAAAGAGAGAGACTAGAGGTGCTTATCCAAGTTTACTGAGACCGTCCAACGAATTGGACCTTGTCCTTAAAAGTTAAAAGAAGTATCATGTGAAGATACATAATTAAATAAAAGATAATTACCACCACTTAAAGCATGGGAAGACTATAGTCTTCTATGAATAAACATGCACAAAGGCCTCAAGGCTAATATTATTATTAAATAAGCTTTAATAATAATGTTGTTATTATGTGTTTATGAAATATATTTATTATATATAGTTTAGGCATCATTTAATATTATTAATGATGTATTAATAATTAAGTTGAAATATAAATATTGTTATAAAAAATTATTATGATGAGCTTAAATCAAGAATCACTTATATTTAGAACAATTAAAAAAAAAAAGTCTTCGTACAAAAGACTAGATATTTATTAAATATAATCTTTTAAATATTAATTATTTAAATTTAAGAAACTAATTATTCCAACATTTATAATTCAAGACTCCACTACTTAAAGAGTAAGTAGGGCAGATCCCATGTTTTGGGGATCATCTATCTTTTTCATTATCATTCTCTGATGGTAATTAAAGGAAAGTCTTATGCTCCAAGAAACTGAACCAGCAGTAACCCTAGGTCCTCTATCTCATTTGCATGTTGGAATCTAGCTCGAGGGGATCCATACAGAACTAGGAACGGTTGTAGGATCATGGTTGGGAGGAACATGGTAGCCCCAAAGTTATCCAGCTAAGAGATCATTCTAAACAGGTCATCTAAGTTCAGAAGGTTTCACACTAATTATTGTTTGAGTGTGTAGGTATCTACAAAAAAGGAGTAGGTCACCAGGCAACTAGGTATGCACTATTAAACTCATTTTCAAGTTGTAATAGAAGATGGGCATTTTATCATAGATTAAAATATTTCAGAACTGTTTTTATTTTTCCCAACTTGTTTAAAATATTAATTATAGAGCAAGGGCCTTTGGGCATGGGCTCTTGGGTTATTATAGGAGTAGGACCCCATAACTAGAAAAATTGTATTAGCTCAGAAATCCAATTTTTAAACCAACGGAATGTCTAGTAGGTCTAGCTAAAAGCTATCCTGTGTTAGACCTCCAAGATTATCAAAACCTTGAACCCATTTTCTTTTCTATAAATTTAGATGACCAAGTTGTATTACCAGAATTACTTTACATTCAAGTGCTGGAATCAAAATTTATGTTTTGATAAATGTATGGTTAGAATGAGAGTTTTGTTCACATTGATTTTTCGCATTATTTCTAAAACCTCAATGTTTCACAAATCTAGCTATGATTCTTTTAAAAACTACTAACCCTTACAGGAAAACGAGCCAGACCTCAAAACTCAAAGCAGCATCACATATCAAGATTCAAGAACAATCATAGTCACTAAGTCCTATCCATTCAAACCAGAAACGTAGAATGTATCACATTACTGAAGAACCATATCGTATATATTCCTTTCCACAACAACTAACATTATTTTCTCTTGTCAAATGAATTCTTTTTGTAGACAGTAAACAAGAAAGTGTAGGAAGAGATAAAGGATTTCAATATTCAGACTTCCAGGCAACCATTTTATAAACAACAAAAAGGGATCATGCATGAACGAACATCACTAAGTGATCCGTTGAGTCTAGCGAAACCGAGACTTGTTTCATCATTTTGTTTTACAGTCAAACCCTGACAAGAATCAATTCTTCATCCAACTATTAAAACCACTACCTACCACAGGGACAACATGACAGGATCGAATCCCATAACAAAACAAAAGCATTACAAACCTGTAGATACACATCCATCATTACATTAAAGCACTGGTTAGAAGGTTGAATCTCTTTATCGATTCTATGAAGACTTGCTATTACAAAGTACTCGATACTTAGCATTGAAACCATAGGCCCCTTCTCATGCAAACTATTAAAACAATAGAAAGGGTTCAACGAATTAAGATTTCTAGAAATAGAAACGTAAGCAAATCATTATGTAGGCTATGATTTGTCTCATTCAACTTACCCTCTATTTATCACAGCAAAACAATTAAATACGTTTCTTTCAACACATCAAGTTGCAGGACAAGAGGTTGAATCCCACCGACGACATCATAGAAATCATGCTAGCTTAGTTTGAAACACAAACTCTACTCTTTGATAAAATAGATCTTAGATAGAAGAACCACAGACATCAACAACACAGAAGCTTCATTTCAAAGCATAAACCAGTCACCTACAGGATAGAAGCAACGACGGTACAAGCAAAAGATTAAAACACACATTACTTCTCTTACTCCTTAAAGAAAATACAGAGATGAGACAGATGCAAGCCACACAGTGAATTTCACAGAGATTCCATAATGCTACTTCATATTCAGAGATTCATTTAGAAAACGTAAACCTAGGCTTCACATTATGAGTTTAATATTCCATTAAAAAAGCTTAAACCTCCACATAGAACCAAATGTCCATACTGATACATTAACCAGAGAAAACCCCAAGGGTTGAGTCGAATCCTTTTTACAAATAGTTACATTTAAACAGATGGTCCCACCAACGACGACCTCTCAGAGCTCCAAATAAGTACAGTGAACCCAAAAGAAAGGGGATTCACAAAAGCTCCTCATAACAGCTACAAACAATACTACCCCATAGAGCCAAGAGGAAAGGGTAAGGACTGGCTAACCCTGGACTTACCACTTACAAGGCCATCAAAGTCAAGAGTAATGACCATGAACTAGTAGCCACGTAGAGGAGGGATACCAACAACCACCTGTCAAACAAACAAGTAATACAAAGTTAAAACCCTGAGATTCATATCAAACTTCTAATTAAAATGTAGCAGAGAAACGTAGCTTGGGTAGGGATAAGTTTACTTGTCTTTAAGTCTTCAAACACTACGTCTAAGTATCTATATGGTGCGTTGACCATGAGCAGAGCTCAGGTCAGGGCATGAAACCCCCCATGCTCATCAAGAAGGCTGCCCACAACGAAAATGAAAACAAAGGACCATGTTTGCCAATACCAAAAACCCTGTATCAATTTTCTTACCCTTTGCCAGCTGGTTACCAAACTCTGTCGCCTTCACATGGGTTAGTAAATCTCCCACCTACTAGCATTTAATGGATTCGACTATCACCCAAAGCACCATGGTAGAAGGTTATGAAACCACCAACGAAGCATTAGTATGAAGGCATGTTTTTCCGAAGTCCACACCATAGATAATTGCACCAAGAGTCATTCCTACCTTAACCATTAACATCTTAAGTCATTCACACCTCGATCATAGCATGCCAACATATAATGGTGGAATCAACAAAGAGAGTTGTCCTCATGGTAGCACTTGCATGACAAGAATGAGACAATGCTTTAGCGTATTGCTAGATAAGACCAGAGCTTCCAAGACTACCCTTACCTCTCGGCAGCTCTGCCAAGGGTATCCCTTCCTTTATTAAAACCCACCAGTGTTCCACCTTGGGTCTCATCTTTTCATCGACAAGAGTCCACCTCACCTAAAGTACCAGTTAGACTTTTATAAATTTGCACATGAGTTCTTAAATTAGAAGAAGGAGCTTTTTATTATTGTACTCAAGCAATAGTACAATTACGATAGAATTAGCTTATCTACCCTACACATGGCTTTCGCATAATGAATAAATAGAGAGTCTATGTTACTTAGGAAACTGAAACTCTTCAAATGTCGCAAACAAGTACCGGTGTAGTGTTTTCTTATCAATGTTGAAGTTAATTTACAATTCATCATCGGTAAACTAGCTTTCATTGCAGCAGTGGAAAAATTTTAATTTTTACTATTTTTAGGGACATTACAATGGGTGATCGGCCATGAGATAGAACAGTGTACTAGCAAGCACACTAGGATGACCAAGGATGCTAGTCGAGTACTAGGACGAGACAAACATGCGAGGTGTTTCTTAACAGGTTCGATGAAGAATGGGACGATTGGCAATGTGATGCGTTGCATGTTAACCATGCTAGGAAAATAGTGTGGATGGATGCAATGAAGGTATGTTGTTGGGTGGTGTCAGGACAGGACCTTCGAGCACCATCTTGGATTGAGACTAAATGGGCGATATAATTGTCATGCATTGGGAAGTTGGTCGTTCAAGTGTTGATGGCTCAGGGGAGGCAATTGCGTAGCATTGTCTAAGGTTGGGTGGCGATGGTGTAGCATCTCCTGCGATGAAACAAGCACTTGACATTCCACAAAAATATAAGGCTCCTAGCTTGGGTTTAGTCAGGAGGTTTCGGTGAGGCATAATCTAGGTGATACTTGTGGTTGATGGTCATGCCCAACTAGCAAGATCACATTGGTGCCGCACAGTGACTAGGATTTCAGACAATATGGGACGCTCGAGAGGGAAATACAAGTCTAGTCTCGTGACATATGGTATCAGAGCCATGTTTGGTTATGGAATACATGGAAGTGTTTCTTCACCACCAACACCCCTTTCATCAAATGTGTCGATGGGGCCCGCGTTGACGAGGACGTCAACATCTTTAAGTGGGGGAGATTGTAACAACCCTATGTTGAGCGCCATTGGAAATGGTGTGATGGAGGGCACATCGGGAAGACAGGAATTTAGGTTGCACAATGATTCTGTATGTTTTGGTAGCCTTAGTGGTTGGCTCATGGTTGATATGCTACGAGATGGACTAGACGGTGTAATAGAAAGAGGGATAAGCGGACTAAGGATGTCTAGTCGAGTAGGACGAGACAAACTAGTGAGGCCTTACTTAGAAGGTTCAAGAGAGGATGGCACAATTAGCAATGTCATGCGTTGTGTGTGAACCATGCCAGGACAATAGCATGGATGGATGCAGTGAAGGAATGTTGCTGGTTGGATCTAGGAAGCCCTTTGGGCACCATATGGGATTGAGACTATATGCTTGATATCATCATCATGTGTTGGGAATTCAACCGTTCAAGTGTTGCTGGATTGGGGGAGGAAATGGCGAACAACATTGTCTAAGGTTGGGTGGTGATGGGGTAGCATCGCGTACGGTGAAATGAGCACTTGACATTCCACAAAACTCTAAGGTGCTTGGCTTGGGTTCAATTAGGAGGTTTTGGTGAGGTGTAGTTTGGGTGATACTTGCGGTTGATGGTCATGCCCAACTAGCAAGATCTTGTTGGTGTCGCATGATGACTAGGATTTTAGACAATATGGGATGCTCGAGAGGAAATAGCAAGTCTAGTCCCATGAAACTATGTCTTTATCCCTTCACCCATAAGCATATTTCATTTTTAAAGTTAAAAAAGATATACTAAATCATTTTTAAAACCAACATAGATTCATCTTAAAGTTAGATCTATTTATAAGCACTGAGATGGATACAATTTCTTTAGTGTGATTTTTTTTAATCTTAAATTGTGTACACATCAAGAAAAAATTTATTCCTCAAGATGGATCCCATCTAAGTGCTTAATAGATCCAGTTGTATGAGCTCACATGAATTTTTAATTACTTTTTACTTTTGATAAGTTATGAGCCGATATTTTTTTTTTAACTTGACTGTAAGCACCTCGCTACTCTTGCTGCAATTAAGAACCACCATAGATCCCTCTCATTGCTTAATAGAATCAGGTTTAAGATGGATCTATGTTTTAACATGACACATCTCCCCTGTACTAGGTTATAAACACCTAGCTACTCTTTATACAAAAATATAAATAACTATCAAATGTGATTTATATTTAGAGAAACAACATATCAATATATAGAAAAAGACAAAGAATTTAATAGTTTAAAATGTATTTTCATATAATAAATTGAAATTTGAAGAAAGTAAGATATATAACTTTCTAATTAAAGTAATCAAATTATTACATATTAGAGGATATGACTCTATCCCTTCACCCATGAGCACGAAGGTATCATAAGTCAATTTGATGTATATCAAAATCATTAATATTATTATTATTATTACTGGAGAATATTTATGTTCAATGATGTTTATTATTGATTAAAATTATATTTTGAATAATGATAATGATTGTGGTGTTAAATTTAAAAGATAAATATTTTAATATTCAACATTTATTGAGATGTCAACCATTAATATCTTTGTCTAATATAAAATAAGTGTGAATAATTTTTCAAAAATTGAAAAACACAAAAGAAAATAATAAAATGCTGAAAAATGATATTCGATCGATATTATATAATATTACAATATTCTACTATATAATACTACAATCTTCTACATGGAACATAATAATTCAAAGTATTTTTGTTTTAGTAACAGCAATGACCATAATGATATGTTCAATGTGGAAAAATTGTGACCTTACATAACTCTAATTTTTAACCTTTCTAATTAATATAGACATAACCATGTAATAACATAATACAACATACAGTGTTTGAAAACAATGTTTCGGAGGATTGGAAATATCGAAAAATAATATTTAATTTAAAATAAATGTATATTTACTCTTCAATCCTAATTTGTGGGAAGTAGAATAATCTACTTTAAATTAGAACTACAAGTATGTATTAGGTTTTACTCACTAATCTTTCTAGATGTAAGACAATCATAGGTTTAAGGCCTTGGTTTTATGTTACTTTTTCTCTTTATTTAGTTTAATACATGGTCATGTATTCACTAAGGAAGGATTTTAAGTATAAGGATTTATATTTGTAGATTAAGAGTGACTCTTTGTTCCTTAGATCTTTAATCTCTTTATGAAGAAATATTAATCTATTTGTTAAGTTTGGCTTTGCAATAATATTTAGGAAAATGTTATATTTATAACTCATTCATATTTTCTCATCATTTAGACCCAAAGGAACTCTCATTACGAGAGATGTAAGAGATTGTGATGTGAAGAATCAATCTATATGTTATTGTATTCCTCCTTAGACCTATGCATTTGGGATTTGTTTGCTAGTGTATCATTTAGATTATTAGAAATCCTAAAAGATACAAATTTTCATACCTATGTGGTTTATTACCTCTTTGTTGCACCTCATTGAGAGTTGGACCTCATTGTCAAGACTAAGTTAGAGTATTTCTTCTTGTTCTATGTATTGCTCTCTCACCTGTACATTTGACCTCGTACTTATGGGTTAATCTTATATGTATACCTCCATTGGTGCACTTTGTTACCATAATTCATGCTCAACCTATGTGTATTCACATCTTTGATTTATTCTAAAGTGACTAGGTCCTTCGCTGCATCTATGCCTATCTACTTTGTAACAATAGTTGTATCTCTCTTATGTATAAGTTGCATCTAAGTAGATCAGGAGATGAAAGATAAGCAATTGACATGTCACTAAGAGCATTGTAGCACCTCTGTTTATGTTTAAGTTGCATCCAAGAGAGAAGGATTTGAAAGATAAGTAGTTGGGCATGTGACTAAGAACATTGTGGTATCTCTCTTATGTTTAAGCTACATCCAAGGAGAGAAGGAGATGAAAGATAGGTTATTGGACATGTAATTCCTACAACTTGCTTTCCCTATCCAAAACTGTCAAACCCTTGGCAACAATTTTGTCCACATTCTCATATGTGGTAAGTGAAAAAGATGATGACGAGGAATCTATTGAGCTTTCTCCTCTTTTATCCTTAAAATTTCTTCATGGACTGGCTCAATATTTGAAAACATAGCTAAATTGAGGAGGGTATGGTCAAGATCCAACACAAGGATGAGCTTTCTTACTGATTGAACAATTTGTTATGTTCTTTAATTCTCCTCCTTTCTTTCTAAGTAGCATTTATTTGTTTCTCATTCAATCCTTCAAATAAATTGCCCTTGATGACAAAAGAATTATGCAAATCTATTATAAAATTCATTGTATTTGGATCTAGCAAGAATTGCAATGAAGGGATTATGACTTTTATTACATCTACGTCATTATAACTATAAATCTACCTAAGTTTACATCTACATAATTTATGGTCTACATCACATTATCATATTTCAGATAGAATATATTGAAAATCTTGTAGATTGTATTGTTGACGTTGTTGAAGATGCATTCATTGGATTCAATTCTTGGAGTGGTTCTTACTAGCAAAGAGAAATATCCAAAATTGTCAAAGAATATGAAATGTACACCCATCTTCATTTTTTTTGTGGGATGGAATTTGTGAAGGAGAGAGTGGCCTTGAACCTACAGATCCTATAACAAACAAAGATCTTGCAATATGGAAGAATAAATAGAAGAAATTATATGCTTTCATTGTTGCTACAGTAAGTGAAGATCAAGTTAGTCATCATATTATATCCATTAAAACTACTTATGGTGCCTTGAATAAATTGAAGGATTTATATCATACTCACGCTAAGAATTGAAGCTCATTTAGCTATTGTTTAATATTATCAACCTAGAATTGAAGGATAATGACCCCATGGATTTATCATTAGAAATTAAAGCCATTATACATGAAATTGATACATATTGTGTGAAGGTAGAGGATTCTCTCATGGCCTTCATCAAGGTCATAAAATACACATATTCCCATTATTTGGAGTCACTTTAACCTAGTGGCCAACTGAAGACCCTGAAATTTGATACTTTGATGGAGAACATTAAAACATGAGAGAAATATTCTGGAAAGAAGATAGTTCAATCCAATAGAGAGACTATGTTCCCTACTAAAAAATGGAACACTCAATCATATGATCTTATCTAGAGGAGATGGAAGTAAGAGAGGACGTGGAAGAAATATTTTCAAAGGCAAGCGGGGTAAACATAACCACAATGAAAGGTCTTATCTTAACTATGCCCATTGTGATAAGAAGGGACATGGGGAAAATACATTTATAATACCATGGGAGAATATCATGATAGAGAAGAATGAGCATAAAAAGGAGAAAGGTAAAGATCCTAAATCTACTCATTTCATGTTTTCACATGCAATATTGGTGTAAATGAAGTTCTATTTAATGCTTCATTTGCTTCTTGGAGAGATACCTGGTTGATCGACACTAGCACTACTTTCCACATGACATTTAGGAAAGAATTCATTGAATAATTGAATGACAATGTATATGGTTTAGTATATTTTGAAGATAAATCCAACCTCAAACCTAAGGGAATGGCATCATCAGGGTCAAATTGCCTGGATTCTCAAAGAGTATGTTGCACAATATTCTCTATCTTCTAGAGTTGCAGAGGAACTTATTGTATCTTGTGCACTTTTGATAGAAAGGCCATTCCATTCACATGGGTAATGGGAAATTTGAGATAAGGAAATATGTTGACAACCAAGTCATCATGACAAGATGGGAAGATGAAATATTTTTGAAGCTAAAAGGGACATCTACAAGGGCACATAGTTTTTCACACCTCTCTTACCTTGATGAAGATACATTGTCATCTAGTCCTTTGTGGCATGCTAGATATGGGAATATCAATTATGATAGTCTTTGTTTGTTGAAAAAGAGTGGTGTTTCTAGTTTTCCCACAATTTGAAGGAATTTGAAGGAGTCTCATACATGTATCCTTGGCAAACATATCAAGAAACATTTTCATGATTGCAATTCCAAAGAATGTAGAAAATTAGAGTTTATATACTCTGGCTTATGTGTCCCCATGCCCGTTGTTTCTGAAAATGGTAATAAATATATCATGTCATTTATTGATGGTTACATCAAGATGTGTTGGGTTTACTTATTGTTCAGAATAAATCCGGGCAATTTGACACATTTAAAAATTTTCATGTATGGATTGAAAATTAAGCAATCTCATATTGGCACTCTTTGTAGCAATAATGGAAAATAATATATTTCTAATGAATTTGAAAACTATCTTCATCAACATGGGATTATGCAGCAAACTGTTGTTCTATATAATCATCAACAAAATGGTGAAGTAGAAAGAATGAATAGGACACTCTTCAATATGGTATGTTCCATGTTATTTTTCAGATATGTGAAATGGATGTTTTGGGGTGATCAATTTCTCTATGTAGTATATTTGTTAAATATGTGCATAGATAATCCCATCTCATGCTCTTCGCAACAAGACTCCATATAAAATGTGGTATGACCATATTCCTTGGGTGAGACATCTCAAGGTTTTTTGTTTCACTTGTTATGTTTTAATTCCTAAGGAACAAATAAACAAAATTGTTGCAAGGAGTTGAAGGTGCATCTTCTTAGCGTGCTAAAATACCAACGAGGCATAACATCTTTACTATGAGGTAAATAAGATGTTTATTCTTTTTAGAGATGTGGTGAAATGAATAAAAATGACAAGACCATGGAGAGATATCTTGATCATATGGATAAATTTAAACATGTCATGAATTTGGTAATGAGATTCCACATCTTGAAGGTGGGTTCCCTATCTTGGTTCAATCTTTGGAATTTTTTTGTAGCAGCATCTTCCCCTTGTGAAGACATTTCTTCCACTTCATTAGAACATGATGATTAATTGGATGATGATTGAGATGATTGGAAGATTTAATCTTGAAGAGAATGAAGCACATTCAACTCAATCAGTTGAGTAACCTGGACCCACAAAATTTTCAAAAGTGGGTCATGAAGACACTTGAAGTATTTATCCCAATGAGGTTGGAAAGACAGGAACTAGAAGTTTGAGAATACAATAGGATGGAGGTGATGTAGATGATCAAGATTAAGGTAATGTAAATGATATGGATGCTTCATATGATTGTGAGTTGAATTTATCTTCTAACCATGAACCAACTTCCTTTGAAGAAGATGCTTCTTATGATGAGTGGAAAGAAGCTATGCAGAAGGAATATGATGCCCAGGCTTGTTAAGAATGGGATATGCAAGTTAGTGGACCCTCTATTTGGAACCAAACCAATTGGTTGCAAGTGGTCCTATAAGAACAAGTACAAAGCATATGGATCTCTTGACAAGCATAAGATGAGACTTGGGGAAGAACGATTTGCACAAAAAGAAGGCATTGACTATGAGGAGACCTTCCCCCCCGCAATAGAATGGGCTTCCATTCATACTATTGTATTTACTTGCACCTAATGGGTGGAAACTTCATCAAATAGATGTGATATTGCTTTCTTGAATGGTGAATTGAAAGAGAATGTCTTCATGTCTCAACAAAAATATTTTGTTGTGAAGGGACAAGAAAATAAGGTATGCAAGAATATCAAGTGCTTGTATGGCCTACAACAAGAAATTCACATCTGGTATGAAAGCTAACTGAACATCTTTTGAAATTGAATTTCAAAAGCTTTAATATTGATGATGCAACTTTGTTTTTCAAGAAAGTTGGTAGATTTTTTGTATTTCTTGTAGTGTATGCAGATGATTTGTTGATGTTGATGAGCAACAAAGCTATATTGCATCCATACAGAAAGAATTGAAGAAAGGTTTTGAGATGATTGATATGGGACAACTTCACTACTACTTGGGCATAGAATTCACAATCTAAAGTATACATTCATCGCCCTAAAGAAGCATATTAGAGAATTATTGAACAAAGTTGACATGGTTGAATGTATACACTACTCCAATAAAACATAATTTGAAGCTAACATCAAAATAATGGAATGCATTTGAGGATGCAACAAAATACAAACAAATTGTGGGAAGTCTTATTTACGTTAACACTACTAGACCTTATATTTTGTTTGCAATTGGGATACATTCTAGGTTCATGCAAAAACATTGTGAAGGGCATGGTGTGCTCCAAATAGAGTTCTAAGATACTTAAGGGGACTCAAGACTTTGGAATCAAATACTCTAAAGTGGAGGACTTCAAATAAAACAGATATTTACATTTAGACTTTCATAGTGATAAGGAGGATGGAGTATCTACTTTAGGATACCTCATGAATGTTGAATGAGCAACTATCTTTTGCACATCACGTAAATAGTTTGTTCCAGTGGATTCCACTACAGAGGTAGAATATATGGATGCTGCAGAGGCAACATAGGTGATTGTGTGGCTTAAGAAGATAGTAGAGGACTTGCAGGAGAAACAGGTGAATGCTACTCTACTTTTGATTGACAACACTCTTGCAATCAAGTTGTCTAAGAATCCTAGATTTTATGATTGAACAAAACACATCTACACAAAGTATCATCACGTAGAAGGAAAAGACCATTCATTTGATACAATGCTTCACAAGTGAGTAAACTAGAGAAAAACTTGAAAAGTCCATAAAGATGCTTAAAGTCACATACAACACTTTCAATTAAGGAAATATTAAATACCTAATCCTTGACCATTAAAATATATTTTAAATATTATATTTTTACATATTATTGTAAATATTTCTGTTACCTAGAAATAAACCTGATCTAAATCGACAAAAAAGTTAAAATGATAAAATTATTTCTAAATTGGTGACAGTTTTTTAGGTTGTAGTTTACTGCTTAAGTGGTTGAGGGTTTACATGATTGACCTAATTTCGAATCGCAATTTAATTTGAAAATCTGAAAGAACCAGCGATAATTCCGTTAACTCTCACCTGATTTGGGTAAAAAGGGCGTGGAAAAAATAACTATAATTCGAGATATTGCAAGTCAATTTCCTTCCACATTTTCATTTGATGTTACGACGGAATAGGATAAAGTGGATTTATTTGTTCTCTTGCTTTTGGACTTTGTATTTGTTTTTATTGCTTCGACCTTTATTGCATTTTGTTTCTTCTTTTGTTGGTGGGAACAGACTAGTCATTTCGCCTGTGGAATGAAAAGTGGCCCTTTCAGACATATAAGGAACACAAATTTTGTTTCTGTTATGAAAAAAGATAAAATAATTTGCAATAGTAGGATTTGGCTAAAAAATTCGAGTGTGTACATATCTTTAGTCACAGACTAGTCTTATCGGTTGTGGAACAGAAAGTGGCCCCTTGAGACGTATGAGGAACACTAATTTTGTTTGTGTTATCGAAAAGATATAATAATTTGTAACAGTAGGATTTGGCAAAAAATTCTTTAGTCACATCGAGGAGGGGCCATCTTGAATGCATTATTCTCGTTTTGTCTGCTGGTTGTTGGAAGGATGGCGATATGTTCAATGGAAAGGAAGGATGAGATGAACAAGTCCTTTTGTCTCATCTTACCCATTGATATGGATTCAACCGTTGGATTACGTTGCTGTTCCTTTGTGTTCGTCCTGCAACTAAAGAATAATATTAATAATGTGGGGGAGGGGAATGTGTGATAAGTTGCTGTTTTTCAGTGTAAGGAATCTCATGCTATAAACAACAGCAATACAACATACGTTCACTATTAACCTTAGAAACGGTGCACCATTGAAAGAGTAGGGTATTAATTTGAGATTATAGCAAATGCATCCATATTATTCAGAGAGAGAGAAGGGTGTTGGAATGTTAGTATTAGTTTTTGTCTTTAAGAGTGACAGAGGCCGAATACTTTTGATATGGCCATGGAGCTGAATAAAAGGCAATTGTGAATTAAGGGCTGGTCATGGAAGATATATCAGAGATCAGCTGGGTTTATAGAGCTGAGTAGAGAAACAAAACTAGTTGTAGTTTTCTATAACCACAAGGTGTTTATTAAGAATTCTGTTCCAAATTTTTTATTAAATTGCAATTTAGTTTTAGTTTTGAATACATAAATGGATTATGTCGCCCTCAAATACCATCATGATTGTGCAATCTTAACAACTCATATCTACAATTCCAACCACTCTCTTTATTAAATTTCAAACAAAAATAATAAAAGAAAAAAAAAAGTAGCTGGAAAAGTCCAAACCTTCATATGTTTATACAGGGAGTATGAAAAAAATCCAAACTGCAATTTCAACAATTTAAGCCATATTTTGGTTGCTGAAAACGGGTGCAAATTGTAGATAATTTAGCTCACACCTTAAAATTTGAGTAATTATCCAATAATCATTTTTTCCCAGCAAGAATCTGGGTGAAATTGTTGAAGTTGCAGTTTTAGGTTATTGTAATTGCATACTCATGCCCACAATCCATTCCATTTTTTGCAATCAAAATTGCAATGATATCCTAAAAAGTGTAAATTGTCTATCTATGGTTTATGGTTTAGCATACTCCAAACTTTAGTGGATCTATATAGATTTAAAATTAAATAAACTAGCACAGCCACTTAACTTGTGGTGTGTGAACACCAATAGGTTCACAAGCTCAATCTAGAGAGTCCACTTGTCTCATCCTTGTGCAATCTAGGAAAAGCATAGGCTCTAATCTACCCCAAATTCTAAACTATCACGGCCACTTAATTTATGGCCCATCTTCATAGGTAGTTGTAATCACCCATTGTGTGCCATGAACTACCAGTTATGCATGCATCAACTACCAATTATTTTTGATATTTTTTTATAACTATTTATTTCAAATTTGGAAGAACTTTCTTAAAATCAATCTTGACAGTACACATGTATCATCTTCATAGAATCTAGGAAAAGCATAGGCTCTAATCCACACCAAATTCTAAGATATAACATATATATATATAAACACTTATAGATATAAATATTTAAATTAGTGCTTATAGATATAAATATTTAAATTAGTGTTTCAGGGTATATAGAAATCTTTGATTATAGAAAACTTTGTTCAGATGAAATAAAAAATATATTTTGTTTACGAAAATAATTTACTCAGTGATTGTTTTGCAATGGTGTTGTTGAGATCTCATCTGCCAATATGGTGTTGCTTCTTTAAAAAAAACTGGTATGCTACAAAATTAACTTACTCGGTGGTTGTTTTGAACTGGTCTTGTTTAGCTGTCATCTGCGCTTATGGTGTTGGTTCTCACTGTCCAGCTACGGTAAACGTATGCAGAAGTAATAGTTTGGCCCACGTGGGCCATCAGCCCTCCAGTGCGGAATCTTCATCATGTAGCCAAGCTTTTCAAATTTATCTGAGCGTTCATATATAGGCTGGGCAGAGTAGATTAAATTTTGTGGAGTGGATGAATTATTGCCGGGCGTGGGGTGGGTCCAAACGATAGAGACAAGACGAAACACACGGTTAAAAAAGCAATCGTAAAGTTGTGTCGTGCTGTCTTTTGTGCAATTCTACTGATTGAATGGGATCGATGGTGCCATGGCCAACATTAGCGAGAAAATGGTTGCAGGGCCGGTCATGTCCAAGTATTTGTTTCATGATGCTCCAGTCAACGGATGGGTACTTTTGTTAAAGGCGACCCCATTGTCTAATAATAACAATAAGAGCTGCGGGAAATGGAATCATAGATTGATTGTCATGTTAAGACATATACAACAAAATATCCAGAGGAGCTCATAATTACCATCGCAGGGATATTGGAGGAGGGTTTTAATGTTAGAGATGCCTTGGTAGGTGCACACTGTAGTGCAGTGCATTGATGATATTGACAGAGATAAGGGCGATCTTCGTTTGGCAGTTTGTGTGGATTAAGGGGGAGAACATGGGGGCAGATAGTGCCACGGGGAGAGGTATATTTTTGTTGTATGTGGTAATACCTGAGTTAAGAGCACGTGGCCATCATACGGCCATGGGGCATTCATGGAGACACAAGCTATGCAGAGCCAATGCCATGATAGATACTTTTATAATTAATTTAATTTAGGTAGCTGGTTGTTGGCCAGTACTAAGCTAGTGGGCATTACGATACCTGTATATTTGATGGTGTATGCCGTCGTATATTCAGTGAAGTGTATACAAGACGTTTATCAGTGTTAGTTTTGTAATTGAAATAAGTTAATGGTTTTAAGATTTTGACATTTACAGTTAGAACCTTTTTGAAAAGGTTGGAATTGTAGTTATAGGTTGTTGGAATTGTA
This sequence comes from Larix kaempferi, assembly GCA_027924585.1. Taxonomy (NCBI): domain Eukaryota; kingdom Viridiplantae; phylum Streptophyta; class Pinopsida; order Pinales; family Pinaceae; genus Larix; species Larix kaempferi. The sequence continues at coordinate 123,325 of BSBM01000053.1, read as the reverse complement.
GAATTTTGGTGGTGTTTATTTTAGCTAAAATTTTATTGCTGAATTGCAGTAAAAAAAGTTAAAATTTATTTTGATTATTGAAATTGTTAAATTAGGGTGAACAGGGTATTTGAGGAAGTTGAATCAATTTCTGCAATCAAAATTACAATTTAAACAATCAAAATCAATATTTGAGCAAAAAATGCATTGCCTCATTCCCCCCAGAAAGGTTGGAAAAGTCAAAATCATAGAACACTTAACTTATTTCTACGATCTTAACACTTTCCAGTTTTTTTGGATTACAGTTACAGGTTGTTGGAATTGCAGAATTTGGGTGCCCAAGGGTATCTAGGGTATTAAAACCATTTCTGCAATGAAAATTGCAATTTAAAAAAAGAAAATTGTTATTTCAGCAAAAATTTCAATACCCAATTCTGGCAAAAAAAAGGGGAAATAGATTTGAAATAAGCTATTAGTTCTACCAGTTTGGCACTTTCTTACCATTTTTTCGACAAAAATCCATCAATTGTTAGAATTGCAGAATAGGGGTGCCCAACAGAAGGGTATTTGAGAGTGTCGAATCCAATTTTGATAAAATGTCAAAATCTAGAACGATTAATTTACTCTTTTGTAATTTAAGTCTTTAATCGTCATTTATGAACTCATTACAACATTATGTGTGACAAACTTATTTTGTAATCTACATAATAATATTTCAAAATAATAAATTTTTCGTCGTAATCTTTAAATCTACGTCTCCCCAATTTGAACATGTGAGTTTGTGACCCTCATTAAAGAAAACACAAGTTATTAACCATTAGCTCTCAAATAAAATCAGCCTTTAGATATTCTTCTAAATCAAACTAAATTTACTTAAGCACCCGAGTAAGCGAAACCAAAGAGAAATTTGAATAAAATTGAAGGAGAGAGAGATGGAAGAAAAGCTAGAAGCTTGGGAAAATTTGAGCTGTGGAGCCTACAAGTGGAAAGAGGAGGGACTATGCACTTCGGAGTTACTTAAAAATTGGAGGAGTCAAGATAGATCAACCAACCATTCATGCTAAGTACCCGCGCACATACTCATCTAAGAGATATAAAGTAAACTAACAAAGAACATAATCACACTAGAAATGCTCCTACCTGCTAGGAGATAGCTCCCTTTCAAAGGCCAACATTCAACCACAAGATTCAAGAAACTAAAACAATACAGGTTACCTCATAAAAATGTGCAATGCTCATCCACACATTAATGCCTGACACAAGAGATTTGCCTCCAAAGCCTTTTTATTCCATACAATATTACAATATTACAATAGAACTGTTACATACTTCATCACTCGTCTCTGACCATGAGAAAATGGAAGCAAAGCCATGCAAGTTTTTTTTCCATTTTATAATCTATGTGTAATAAGATCATTTGAAGGCATTACTATCTATTCAATTAAAAATGTAATTTCAACAGTGAAAAATTACAATTTAACAAAAAATTATATATAGGTGTAATTCACTTTTGAATTGGGATGGAGGTCAATCTCCATACATCCTAGATTATAACATGGACCAGTAACATATTTAATTTGTTGATTGCAATTAACTTGTGGTCTATTATGGCCTATCGATGTTCACCGATCACAAGTTAATTAATTGTGATAGTCTTATTAAGATGAACTGATATTCATAAAATTCATAAAATTTCCAATTAAACTACTTCTGTAACAATATAGAATGTATAAACATCAGCTACACTGTTAGCAGATAGTGATGTAACTCCTCGCAACATTTTCTTTGGATACACTGATTTCCCATTATAATGAAGAAAAGTAGTACAGAATGTATAAACATCAGCTACACTGTTAGCAGATAGTGATGTAACTCCTGGCAACGTTTTCTTTGGATACATTGATTTCCCATTATAATGAAGAAAAGTAGTGCTAAAATTAGGGTAAGGTTAGATCGGATCTGTATTTTAGGAAAGAAATCTTAAAGCTAGATCGGATCTGTATTTAGTCGAGAAAGAAGTCAAATTCTGTGCTTCTGAGAAGTACGATTTGTCTAACAGAGTGGAGGTCTCTAACGTTTCCGGCAGAGAATTCCAATTCCATTATAGCTTCGCACATGTGCTCATCGTCCTGCCCTAATTCTTTCACTAAAAATAGTGTTGAAATTAGATAGCCGCTAGATTCCCAGCAGAAACTGATGATGATGATGATCAGAATGGTACATACAGCTCATAAGGTTGTGCCATGGGAGAAAGAGAGGAGCAGAGAGGACCTATATGAGATGAGATGATGGATCTTGTCGACGGTCAGAATCGGCTTTTAAGGACTGCTTCTGCGAGGTCGGGCCCCTCCGTGTTAGTAGCCGGGCGAGACTGATATTTTTGGGTGCTAACTTTCTATATGAGGGAAGAGGCTATCAATTCTCTTCATCGTTAAAAATACGTCAGAAGGGCCGGCCTTCTCAGATCTCCATGGGAAAATGGGGGCTACCAAAACATTACATAAATCCAAACCTCTGGACCAAACCCTACTTTATCACATGGACCGTTGCACAGAGCATGCAGAGTAAGACCCCCCATCTCTGCTGCAGCCACTTGCCAGAAGGCCGGTCATGCACACAACCAGCTTGAATATTGGGGCCGCGCGTGGGTTGGCGGGTCCATTCCTACTTTTACTTTGCAGTACAACTTTCTTTTCCCTTGTCTCCATAGATTGCATCTCAACCAGAGTACAGTTTGCATAAGACAAGAGACACCCCATTCCCATTGCTCATGACTTATGGTCATCTCCAACGGGGTACCGTTATATGATACTTTCATACCGTTTCTGAAAAATGCTTCGTACATTAATTAAGAGGGAGGCGTCATACAGACGTGGGGGCCGGGCGGGAGTGAAATAGAGACCTGGGACTGCGGGGGCGCAGTGAAGAAATTGCTGACCCTCACCGTACTAGCATGCGTTTTGGCTTTGGTGGCGCTCGTCTTTCAAAGTCACTTTCTCCGTCAAAGCTTTCTCGGATCTATCTGTTCCTTTCGTTTTCAAATTCTTATTTTCTGTGGACTGAGACTAAACTACATGCGGTCTTCATCAGCTGCTTTTCTGAGGACCTTTTTCAGGGCCAGGATGTAGTCCTCTAGGGGGACAACGTGCACTCCAATCCATTCAGGAAATTCATTTTATCGCTCACAAGCCGTCCGTGGGCTTGAGAGGATATATCGGGTGAATAAATTAATAGATTTCGTCTTTACCCAGACGGAGACAAGCTGAAAGTAGAATTGTTCCGCAAACAATATCAGCGGTGTCGAAGCTTTAGGCTGCATAGTATTTAATGCTCAACAGTTTGAGTTCTACACACAGTTGGATTAAAAGTTATATAGAATCAAGGCGACATGCTTTAAACTGTAGAGCATTAAATGTCGTAGCTCCGTAGCTTGGTGCTTTAGTGCATACTTCAAACTGTAGAGTATTCAATGCTGTATATTTATAACCTGGTGCTTAATGATGCTCAATAATATCTATCAAAATAGCATTGTATGTTGTGATAAGTACATTTATATTGGGTTACAAATTAAGTGCCAGAATCATTATAGGACTAGTTTAAATGGGTGATAATTTAGCCTGTTCCTGGCAACATTTTTCTAATTAAGCAGAATTGGGAAGAATTTTTAAAATTCTCAGAAATCAAAGTTAAAACTGTTTAATCTAAATACCCTGGAGTATATCAAGGTCGTTAAATCTATTTATATATTCATTTGAACACCATTGAAACTAGATTTTCAAAAAAACTAGCCGAATATGGACTGAAAAGAGAAATCATATTTAGTTTAGAGTTTTTAGTGATCTGGCAACGATTTAGCCTGTTCCGGGCAGCATTTCTGGCACTATTTTGACAGGAAGAATTTTTAAATTTTCATAAATTAAAAGTTAAAATTGCTTATTCTGAGTACCCTAAGGTATATCAAGGTAGCTGAATCTATTTATATATTCAGAAGGAAGATTTGAACACCATAAAAACCAAATTTTTTAAAAAAGTATAATCAAATTTGGTCGAAAAAAAAAATGATGGCAAGTTTAAAATTCTTCTAATAAATATGTTACTTATTCTTGCTTTTTTTTTTAAGAAAAAAAACTTACTTTTGTTATTTCATGGAAATCAAAAAGTACAAATCAAAACTGTTCATATCATGAACATAGCTTTTAGCTTCTTCACAGAAACTAAAACATTTTTATTTGTTCTTCACAATTACTAGAGCAAACAAAAACATAAACCTCCAAAAAGACACATCCTTAACTGTAAGCAATAACAAAAGTCTGCAGAAAACATGATCTGAAAGATCACGGACAATATACTAGTATAGTTCAGAGAGAAAAGAAGTGTAAGAACTAGATGAAGTGAGTACATCCTCCTCCCATTCTTCCCAGAATAGAACGCCCAAATCTCCATCAATAGCTGCCTTTGAAAGAGCATCTGCAACATCATTGTTCTCCCAATATGTATGCTTGATAGAGAGAGACTGAAAACAATTGAGCAGGACAGAAATCCCGTGACACCATTGTCGGAGAGTAATATTTTTGAGATTAACAAGCTTATTGGCCCAATTGATGACAACTTGTGAGTCTCGAAAAATCATTAATGTATCCAGGCCACATAAAATTGCCACTTTAAAAATGTCCCATAGGCCCAACAGTTCTGCTTTAGTGTTTGTATCCAATCCACCTGATAATCTGAAATTTAAAATTTGATAATCTAAAACTTAAAATTTGATAATCTGAAATTTAAAATTTGATAATCTAAAACTTAAAATTTGATAATCTAAATTTTAAAATTAAGTTCAAACCACATCTAAGAAAAAAGCCTGCCTCACACTTCTACCAAGTAGATGCACCATCAAAGAAACCCACCACTTTATCCCTATCATTCTTGCTATTTAGTTAAACTAGTTATCTGATCATCATTTTTACATTAATAATTTTTTTTAAATTAAAATATTACCTTACAAAATTCATATATTCAAATAAAATAATGTTTCCATTTTAATGAAAAGTTATAATTCACACCTTAACTTCTATCATAAAAACTGGTGAAAAAGGTTGAGTTTGTCAACCCTCCTTAAAAAGACCGCCACCGCCCAGTCCTTCTCAAGCCCATATGGTGCGTGCTGTCTGTGTGTTCCAGCAATCACCATCTAAACCATTGTACAGTTTTCCATAATCATAACTTACTAGTTTATTTCCACGAGAAGGCGGGCGATCAGATCTTGTTATGATATCAAATTATGATAAAAAAAAACAAATGAGAAAAGATGTTTATTGGGCCTAGTTCTGAAAAGAAAAAAAGTTGTATTGGACCGTGTTTCATTTTAAAAAGAATTTCAATATTCCATATCAATGCTACAGCAAAAAACAGGCTGCAACGCTATGGTGGGGATTCGTAAAACATAATTACTTAAAACGGAATTACATTCATTCTGGAATAACTTTTTCAAATGAAAGCCTTTGTTATCCGAAACTGCAGTGAGATTCTAAGTTCACTCAAATAATCCAAATTAAGATTTAAACATATTTTCTGTACACTAAATTCTAAAACTAAAAGTGTGTGACCATTTTACCAGTACTGCTAAAATTTGGTTGGAATCTGGCTATATGAAATCTAAAAATCCAGTTATTTGTGTTGATTAAATTGCTTTTTTTGAATATCTAGATGAATTCAGCATCCTGGAAAACTCCTAGGACGTCCAAATTATGCAGAATTAATACTGTTATTTATTATTTGTATTTGAGATTCTAAAAATTCTATCCCAAATCTCTGAAAAAATGATTTTTGAATTCATATCCTGGAAAACTCCTAGAACATCCAAATTATGCAAAATTAATACTGTTATTTGTTATTTGAAATTCTAAAAATTCTATCCAATTTTAAAAAACTCATTCCGAAATTCCTCTCTGAAAATGGAGCGATATGAATGACCACTATAGAACTCCTTATTAGTACGGGATTCCTTGTGAAGAAGGGTTTTACAAAATACAAATATATAACGTCAAAGATGACGACACTATGCAACGGGGGCCTGAGCATTAACGCATCAATTATCAATTATTGAGCACTACTGAGCTTCGTACAATTTCATGAGAAATCAAGGGGCCAGCCCAGCCCAACCCGACCCGACCCGACCCCGGCACGGGACGGGAGACCCATTTGCGGCACAGCTCATCTACTAGTTCTTCTCTATCAGCGAAATTTCTCCCGCTATCAATTTAGCTACATTCACAACGATTTAGCAGAAAAGTTTGGTATATAAAGTTAACCAGGAATTGAAAAAATGCACGTAAATACCCAAAGTCTCTTTAATTTAACCATTTAGGAATTGATTGTCCTAAAATAACGAAGCATGTGACCGCTCAGATCCCTACCAACTATTTTGTGCAAGGACTGGAAGCAGGGAGGGGGACCATCGGAGATTTTTGTTTGTATTAGGAGGGAGTGAAATAGGAAAAACTGTGGACGGAAGAAAAGAATTGACACGTTTAATGTAGATGCCGGCAATGGCAGACCAGATCCCATCCATAAACATATATAGAGACAAAGTGATGAGGGCCGCATCGTACTAGACTTGAAAATAAATTTGTCTGACCATACTCTCTGGAAAACACAGCCGACGATGCAACGTAAGCACGTTGGACTGGACTTTGACCTTGGGGACAACGTTACTCTAAACAAAACAAACCGGCCCCTTGACCCTCCGCATTTCGCTCATCCTTGATCTCCGTACTTCAAGGTTGAACCACAAATATCGAGGCCGTTCACACGGACAGTCTTGGATTAGCCAACCAAAAATATAGAGAAGTGAGTGAGTTAAACAGTGAACAAAGTGAGTGAGTTAAACAGTGAACAAATTAGGTTAAGTGTTAACCAAAACGCTTTGAAATAACAATCTAGAGTGATCAAATCTTAATTTGGGCCATCTTGGTAGTTTTAAAACAGGGTATTTAATCTAGAAAATCAATTACAATTACTGAAATTGTAAAATTTTGAAAATAACAATTTTAGAAACAAATTTGACTGGTTTTTGTCAGAAATTTGCCTGAAAAGTTGGGTATTTTAGTTGTCTTTTATCCTGCTTGGGTATTTTAGTTGTCTTTTATCCTGCTAGAACAAATTCATTTATTTATTTTACTTTATTTTAGTTAAAATTTAGTGGCATTGAATTGTAAATTAACACTTAGTTTAAAATTTAGTGGCATGAGTGAGACTGAAGTAAACATTCAATAAATTCATTTATTTATTTTACTTTATTTTCCAACTGTTAAATTTAGTGGCATTGAATTGTAAATTAGCACTCAGTTTAAAATTTTGTGGCATTGAATTGTGAATTAACATTCACTTTAGCATTGGAATTTGATATTTTTGGATTTGTCATTATATTTTATAAGTGTTTAATTTTAGAATTTGGAGTCTTTATGTTTTTTCTAAATTGTACAAGGATAAAAAAAGTTGTACCCTATGCATGGATAATTGGTAGCTAATGCATGAATCACTAGTAATCGATATTTAAGTAGTTGTGCTAGTTGTATCAAATGGGAAATTGATAGGTAATTTCATTTTTAGTAAGGAAGGAGATTTATTATTTTTGCTTTCATTTTTAGTGAGGAGAAATATTTTATTTGCTATGATTAAGGGTGCAAACTTTTAAATGCTTTTTGGTTTTGGTTAGTTAATGGGTTTTTATATGCTTTTTGGTTTTAGTTAGTTAATTAATTTCCTTACATTTAAGAAAGACAAATTCTTAATCACTCAAAATAATTTCCTTACATTTAAGGAAGACATATTCTTAATCACTCAAAAGCAATTTTAAATCTTACACCAAAATAAAAAATAATTGTTGAACCTCCTATATTATCCCAAGATATATCTACTTTACTCCATCATCTCTTAGTATCATATATCACCTTGAACTTTGATCCATACATAAAAATAAGTAAGAGAGGACTTTTCCCACCAAACAATGGAAGCTATAGTTATCCTAATTGATAGGAAATTCCACCATGATGAAGAGGTTTGCATTTATTTTTAAGATAAAGTTTTGTGAAAATGAAAATAATTGTTTGATGGTCCAAATTATGTAATAGTTAAACAACTCCAATAACTAATAAATTAGAATAAAAAGCTATTTATTTTAGAAAACATGAATTTTTTTTTTAAAAGTTAAATGTTTTACTAATTTTCAATCATTTTATGTTTATTATTAGAATTTTGTATTGGCATAAATATTATTTTTAATGCACGAATATATTTAACAATGCAAAGGGATTGTCCAAGGATGAGAAAACCAGTATATAGGGATACCTGTAAGATCCCGTGTTATATCATAAATTGCTTTAGAAAGCTTTTCTTTAAGTTTCTCTGGATAGGAGGATCGTCAAATTGCAGCTTGGTTATGTCTAGATGGGAGAATATTGCACGATGTGAATGTAGTGGTGGGTGGGGAATCCGAAATCTGTCCCTGTTTAGTTGTGCCCTCAAAAAGAAAAGTTTTTGGAGGGGACTTTTTGGACCCACTCTATGGACTAGGTTGCTCAAAGTCAAATATATCAAGGATGATGTGATAAATTGGATTCGGAATCCAAAGAAGAAGATCGGGAAAGCATCACCCATTTGGACTGGATTCATCACAGTTTACAATCTGTTGGCAAAAGATTTATCATGGAAGGTCGGAAATGGAAAAAATATTTTAGTGGGGATTGATCCAATTATGGGGATGGATGAATATTTTACTCTTTCCAATGATATCATCACCACTCTTCATCAGTTTGATTATGCTACTCCCAATAAAATTAAAAGAAACAATCCTAGAGAAAATTAAACTTATTGGCTCACTGCGATGGAAATGAGATTCAATGATAATGCTGATATAGAATGGTCTCAATACATTAATAAACTAAAATCTCTTGGTTGCAGACTGTCTTTGGAAAATGACAGTTTAATTTGGATAAATAACAAAGCTACAGGTATGGTAACAACAAAATTAGCATACAAAGAAATTATCAATCATCAAGGTATTTATCTTGCAAATTGGTGATACAGTGTACTTTGGAAATGGAAAATCACATTAAAGATTCAATGTTTTATGTGGCATGCATTACAAGGTGGGCTGAAAACGTGGGATAACTTAGCTAACAGAGGTTGGGTTGGCCCAAGTATATGTTTTTTACGTAGAAACATTTTGGAATCTACTCAACATATCCTGGTGGAATGTGTGTTTTCTAGAACACTTTGGTCCAGAATTATCACTCATCTAAAACTCGAACATCGTTGGGACACTCGTTTGTTTGAGAAATGTGTTCACAATTGGCACAGGAGGTGGATAAATTTACCATTTCTTCCTACGTTGATTTCTTGGCAGATATGGCGGTCTAGAAATGAAGCATTATTTGAAGACAAATCCCCTAGCTTTGTTTATTCTTATAACAAAATCATGGATATGATAAAAGATTATAGTTCAGTTACAGTTCAGGAGGTCACAAGACAACTTAGTACTTTCAACATTCCTCATCATAGGCCGGTTGTTTTTTTGATGGATCGGCAATTGATGGTTTATGTGCTGTGGGGGGAGTGATATATATCAACAAATATCATTTTTTCACTCTTAAGATGAATTGTGGAAGAGGAACCAACACCAAAACATAATTACTTGGTCTTTGGTGTGTGATTATTGTTTCTTATGCTATGGGCTTGCATGTTTTGACTGTCTTTGGAGACTCTAGGGTGATTATAAAATGGGCTCAAAAAATCTTTAATCTAAATGTAATCTCATTACATCAGTGGTGTTATAGAACTATGGAGAAAATTCAATTTTTCAGAGACATCACTTTTGAACATATCTTTCGTCAACATAACTCGATGGCAGATACACTTTCCAAAGAGGCACATGAGAGAGCTCAGGGTATACACTTTCCAAAGAGGCACATGAGAGAGCTCAGGGTATTGTCAGGTATTGTCAGATGAGAAGAGTTTCAAGAGAGTCACTGCACTAATTTTGGTTGGGTCAACATCTTTAAATATTAGTATGTTACTTTTTTTGAGATATCTGTTATAGATAAACATCAATATCTTCGTGAACATAAATCTAGTTGTATAATTTATGTATGATTATACTATTTTTTTTCTATTTATTTATATTAAATGAAAAATAACCAATTCAAAATATATTTATTCACAAAAATTATGATCAATAAACAAATATAATAAAAATCTTGTTAAAAAGTATAGTTACAATAAATTTTCCATTTAAAATTTTGCAACAAATTTCCCATTAAATTTTTTGGCTCATTCACAATTCAATTCAAAAGGTAAAAAGTTTGAAAAAAAATAATTCAAATCATGAAAACAAAATTTACCTGATTTGTTTTTTTTTAAATTATAAAAATTTAGGTTCTCTTTTTTGGGATACCTCAGTTTTTTTAAAATAACAAAATTTTATAAAATAATAAACCAAGAGATAACTTCGCCTCGTCCTAAAAGTAATAGAATCAACAATAATTTAAGTTTATCGACAAATTTAGTGAGCCAAAAAGGGGTACAACTCGGTTTGGGCGTAATGCGTTAAAAAACTCGAAGGAGATTTCTCAGTCAACCTTATCGTGTTTAGTGGCAAATGCGGGCTTTGTAACTCGTTAACAACGAGAAAGTGCGGGGGTTCGGGGGTTCGGGGAAGGAGGCCGCCGGAATTCGAGGCTGCTACGATCGCCTTTTATTTTAACTGCGCACGTGCACCCGGAACGATTTTCGTGGCATTTTGTATTCGTGCGGGTAGATTTGGCCGTCGATAGGACGCATCGATTGCATCTGTTACCCACTATTTTCTCCTTCTAATACGTGTTTTGTCTGCACAGCGATTCCCCCGTTACGACAAAATTTTCTTCGGCGAACAAATTTTCCAAGGACCCGCCGACCCGAGCGTGGTATCGCTCACAAACCGGACATGAAGCCAACAGCTCCAATCCCAATTACGCCATTCAAATAGAGGGCGGAAACGAGATTTCCGTCACGGTGAACGAAAAATTTGTCCAACCTCGAACATACAAATATCAGGCAGGAGACCTTGCTGGTGCTGCTTCTATCTTTCTTCTCCTTGATGGGAAAAATTAATCCAAGAGGAAGGCTTTTAGTACAGCGCCCCGTTCTCCCTGCAGTACTAATTATGATAACAGTCTCAAAGCCTGCAGACTGTCACTAGGGCCACTGCTTGTGAGCAGTGATTATACAGTTGGCAAACTGGCGTGGTGCTGTATCTGGCTGGACTTGTTCACCCTCAGCCCAGACATTATTCAATCAATCTAGGTACTGAGTCTACTGACCATATGTATATAGGGTTTGAAGGGATCACTGTACTTCAGTGTATTTGCTGCAATCTGAGTCTCTTGACAGAGCTTCCCACGGCACATGCATGACTGCAATAGTAACTTAGTTGTGTTTGGTTGTAAACCCCAGATCCCACGAGGCTTCTCCTTCGTTATCCGATATGACCACTGCTTCAGGAACTTCTGCATCTCTCCATGGGACTTCTCTGGACATTCAAGCCGTCCAAGGATTTCATTCTTCGTCCCAGTTTGCTGTCTCGCCCAACAACGGCAACAAACGCAAACGTCGTCCAGCAGGAACCCCTGGTATGGTAGCAGGACAGGGACTCGCCTTTGATTTTAGCCGTAGCCCTATAATTCAAATTTCTAATAGGATATTCACTATTATTGTTATGTATGTGCAGATCCCGATGCAGAAGTGGTGGCATTGTCTCCCAGGACGTTAATGGAATCGGATAGATATGTCTGCGAGATATGCAACCAGGGCTTCCAGAGGGATCAAAACCTGCAGATGCACAGGCGCCGGCACAAGGTTCCATGGAAGCTGTTAAAAAGACCTACTCCTGAAGTCCGCAAGCGAGTGTATGTTTGCCCGGACACAACCTGCCTTCACAACGATCCATGCCATGCTCTGGGAGACCTAGTAGGCATTAAGAAGCATTTCCGCAGAAAACACAGCATTGAGAAGCAATGGAAGTGTGAGAGATGCTCCAAGGGATATGCAGTCCAATCCGACTACAAAGCCCATCTCAAGACCTGTGGAACCAGAGGCCATTCTTGTGACTGTGGTAGAGTCTTCTCCAGGTATATATTATTAATTGTATTCCAAATTCTCCATTGTTAGTGTTTTTGAATTGTTTTTAATTCCCAGGTGAGACCAGATCAAGGGTTGCACTGTAATATTTCCTATTGGTGGGTTGTAAGTGTTAATCCAGACCATTATATACATCCCCAGTCCCACATACATATTTGTTTGTTCGACTTGCCACAATATCTCATAATCCCAACATCATATAAATCCCAATACACTTACTCCCAGATATACTTCCTGGCCTCCAAATATACTTACTCCCTCTGTAATCATTATTCTGCAATATTATATAAATCTCAAGATACTTAACCTTCCTTTCCTCTTCCTCCTCTGTTAAACATGTTTCTCTACTCGTACAATCACTGTTCTGCACCATCATATACTCTAATCTCAACATATTTACTCGACCCTCCCCTCCTACTCGACCTGCCCCCTTTCTCGTACAATCACTTTCCACAATATCATATAAATCTAATCTCGACCTTCCCTCCTCTGTTAGGCATGTTCCTCGACTACTTGTACAACCTTTGAATATACTTAATTTGCTCCGTTCTTTGTCTGTTTATTCGAAAACAGACATGACTTCTGGCCTTACTGTGAAATTGGGATATGCACCAAGTCATATCTTGTCGACCAACCGGCCATGGAAATGATTCCAGCCTATTGTCTTCGTTATTGCAGGGTGGAGAGCTTCATCGAACACCAAGATAACTGCATTAAAGCAAAAGAGAGAGCAGTGTTCGGATACAGTGATCAGCCGAGCCTGCCATCTTTAACAGCCAGAACCAGCAGTTCCAACGATACACTCAGCGCCACCAGGTCTGGGATTTCATCGGCTGGTAAACAATTTGAATCTGCTAAGTTTCACGAGCAAGTTGTTTGGCTGAATATGGAACAGCGAGAGCTTCAGTTTCTTCCTGCCAATCATCAGTATAATACTTCTGAAACAGCAATACCATCGACAAACAACACAGCCGCTATAGCCAGAGATCATTTCACAAGCTCGGTTACTGACCAAAGGTCGAATCCTGTCACCTCACCTGCCAAAGAACGCATATGTCCAGACGACAGCAATCTAAGATTACAGCTCTCTATAGGCCTATGCACCGATCTACCTGAGAACCATGAAAAGAAGCCACATGTAAAACTGGATCACTTCACTGCTGTTAACCAAAAACAGCCTGCAATTAATAGGTCAGGAAGCCAGAGAGCGCTAGGACTTTCACTTTACTCTGGTAATGATTCATTCCCAGGTAATGAGAACGTTGAAGCAGAAACAGCAATGACTGATGTTTTCAGCACTTCTTCCAGGCCTGTCGATCATTACGAAGCAAGCATAATAAACGACACTGGCAGCTCAGGCGCCGTGATAGAAAAAGGATTCAGCAATTCGCCTAATAAGAGGAGAAAAGAGTTGAGCTTATTCGAAGCACTTTGGCCTGGTAACATGGTAAGACGTGACTCAGAGCCGGAAGTGCAGCCTCCAGTAAGCCTTCCATGGAAATCTACAAGGGCGCAGATTCATGCACCTCCCATTCCTGAAACCCGTCAAGGAGAAAACCAATCGAGGTACCTGGGCCACATGGCAGAGGCTATAGCCAATGTAGAAAGCATGAGCTCACAAAGCGAGGATCATGTAGAAAGAACTCAACTCGTAAACCCATGGTCGGATATCGCTGCTGCCCGCCTTGCAGCTAAAGAACAAGCCCAGCAAGAACGGGACGAAGCCCAGAGCCACCTGGCAGGAGCCGAGCTTCTTAAACACCAGGCCAGGGAGCAGCTGAGGCACGCCTCGGCCGAGAAAGCTTACGCAGACCATGCAAGAGATTTGGCCAAGAAGCAGATCGAATTAGCTGAAGCTGAGTTCGCTGCAGCAAGGCGCATACAGGAACAGGCTCAGGCCCAACTGGCGAAAGCTCAGCTATTGAAAGAGCAGGCAACCAGGCGAATCGATGAAACTCGCCTCGAGATAACTTGCCAAGCATGTCGCCAACAGTTTCTCTGCCATATCCCTCCTTCATGGCAGCCTGATCAAAGCTCTAACAGAATCCCTATGATACTCCCAGTTGAGTATCCCTCCGCATCCAATTTTTCAAGAACTTCGATGTTTCACAATGGCCTCAAAAAGGAAGCCTGAAGAAACGATATGGAACTCTCAGCATGATCTTTGCCAGCTGCTTCAAAATGGATGAACGATATCGAATTTGGTAAGCTTTGAGCTGATCCTTGCATAACATAACTCTGAATTTCTTGAATGGATATTTTGAATACCTGCATGCCATGTTTCAATAAGAGAATTCACGATAACGGGGGGGTTCTGATTCCATCATCTCTAATAATGGCCACTGTTCCCGTTGGTCTACGTCGTTGAGACATGATTTTCATAACATGGAAAAAGTGGGATTTGCCTCAATGGTTTTCAATGGTTAGTTGTGGAACTTTGCAATCTCAGAGCATAACCTAATAATAAATCGAGCAATTTTATCGCAGTGTCTTGTCAGTTATCTCTGTATTAGAATACTTCAGCAACAACACCAGCAAATAGGTTTTGCTTGGGTTATCCTCCATTGCAATATGGAAGATTACGTGATAAATGAATAATAATGTTGGATTTCGATCTTGTCTGGACACCCGGTTTATATCTCTATATAAAGCACAAGAAAATTGATATAAAGAATAGATTCTGAGTCGTGACAACTCTTTTTTTCAACAGTCTGTTCCATATTACATACGAATTCATCATCTCATTAAGCTGCACAATGGAGTGAAAGTGGCCAAGGTCTGGGTCTGGGCCTCTACATGCTGGCTCATTTGAAATTTTCCATTCCACGTTGAATATTTGGGTCTGTATGGTGGCTAATTTGAATTTTTGAATTCCAAATTCAATATTTGTACATATAGAGACATTGAGGGACTAATGTTTATACAAGAAAGAAAGGGAGTAGTAGCTAATTCCAAAACTTTTCACAGGGAATACTTGGTTGCTTGGTATCTTAGAGCTATTTCCAACAGCAGTTAGAGTGAACACCCGTTAAAATCTACTTCTAAACACTCGTTAATATCTACTTCTAACTGTTCTCTTTCTGGTTAGTTATTATATTTGTAAATTGTGATATATGATGATATCTTTCTTTCGTGTATATGGCAAGATTTTCTCATAAGATGACAAAGTGTTTTCACTTGCAAGAGGGAAAGAGTAGCAAATTCATCTAGTAGAAACTAGTTAGCAAGTGAAAAAGGAAAGAGTAGCAAATTCATCGAGTAGAAACTACTCAGCAAGTGAAAAGGGAAAGAGTAGCAAATTCATCGAGTAGAAACTAGTCAGCAAGTGAAAAAGGAAAGAGCAGCAAATTCATCTAGTAAAACCTAGTAAGCTTTAGTAAGCTTGGATAGTAGACAGATTTAAAATGTGACCGTTACCTCATATCATATTTTTTTATTTTAATAATAAAACTTAATTACTTAAATATATTTTTATTATCTTAATAATAAACTCTAACTATCTATTAAACCTTATAGAATAACATCTTTAAAATTTTACTATATTAAGTTTTAAATTAATTGTAAATTTATCTTCAGATTCGTTTCTTTAAATTAATTGTAAATTTATATCATCTTCAGATTCGTTTCTTTAATAGTCTTTATAATATTATTTTGTAAATTATATATATAGATAAACTAATTTTCAAAATATATCATATCTCACGTCCTTTTCATTTATAATTTTTATATATTTTTATTTTAATGATGATTTTTTTCAAAAAAGAAAATCTATCATTTAATATTCATAATAAAATGAATCACCTGAATATCCTCATCTTCTTCCTATAATATAAAATAACTACTATTTATGTTTTTATGACCAATCATTACTATACTAAAAGACAACTTAATAAAATATACATTAATATTACACTCATATTCAACCCAAATTTGAAAACATAAACAAAAATCCATCTAATCAACTAGTATCAATACTTCTGCTGCATTAATACGCTTAGAAGGAACCTAAGGAAACCATCTCATGATCCTTAAATTCTCCATAAAACAATATACGTTCTCTTGCTCCAATATCCTTTTTGGAGAGAGTGTTCTCCTTATCATTGAATCGCCTCTATATATGTTGAAATGACAAAGAGTGAAATGTTCTTTGTAACTTTTTCAATAATTTAGAAGGAGCATCTATAGGAGGTATTTTTTTCTAGCCCAGTCCATAATGACCCTTGAGTCCCCAAACCCTTGTAGTGAAGGTATATTTTTGACAAAGTAAATACCAACAACCTCCAAAGCACTATAATCTCACCTCTAAATTTAGTTCCAACATCACAATCCATCCAACAATGAAAGTATTGATCACCATTGAGGTTTATAACCATACATGTTCCACCAAATCCCGATGAGATGCCATATTGAAGAATCTCATCTAACACCTTATTGTAATAGGAGCTCTAATAAGTGGACCATTTATCTTTTTATCCTTGCCATGATATTTAGAAAAAAATAAAAATATTAGAACTTAAATAGTAACTAGGATTTTGATCCCCTTCAAAAATAGCATAATTCCTTAACCTCTAGATTCCCCATATTACAAAAAGTGAAAGATTGATTTAAAATCAAAATCGACATTAGTCCATATGAGCACACAATCTTCAAATGAGGAACCATCCCACCTCTCAGAAATACTTAAAAGCTGACAAATCTTGTTCCAAACCTGTTCCACGAAGGGACAAAATAAAAACAAGTGGCCTATTGTCTCCTTTACACGGGTGCACAAAGAGAGAAACTAGGCCCCATAAAACCTCCTTTTAACAAATTTTCCTAAGTCAAAATTCACGTTCTAACACCAACCAACATAACAATTTAATTTTCAGCAGTGCAACATATTTTCACAAAGACAGATGCACCATTTGTTAACCGAAACCACATAAAAAGTTGTAATCCCTTCATGTGTTAAGCTAGCACTTACCTGTTTTATAGACGTGTTCCAAGACCAAATTATCTCATTAAGACGATCCAATAATTTGATGCCACAATGTTAGAGACTCTTAATGTATGCATCCCATTCCTCAACAAATACTTTACCTAAACCTAAATTGTGAGAGAGAAACTGGTAATGCTTGACAGACCTCGAATTAGATTAAGGAAATGAGATAAGTATCTAATGCCCAACTTCTTTAAATGACAAAGAAGAGACTCTAACAAATAAAAAACCAAGTCTCCACCAAGAAAGGGATCAACACCTATTTGAACTAGTTCACCATTCCCAATTCTCTAGGTGAGCCATATATCGAAAGAAGAAAGAGACTCCAACAAACCCCTCCAAATATAGTTCACCATTCCCAATTCTCTAGGCGAGCCATATATCGAAAGAAGAAAGAGACTCCAACAAACCCCTCCAAATATCGGACACAATAGGAACACGTTTCCTATCCTTTCTCACCAATTTTAAAGATGATTTTGTAATCAAAATATTAGTTTTTAAGTTTTATATTACTAAATACATTCCCAAATATTAGTTTTTAAGTTTTATATTACTAAATACATTCCCATATATCATTTGATAAAGCTTAATTAAATATTAAATTAATTATATATATATTTTACGGTCTTCTATGTTATGAAATTTCATATTTACCATACTATATAGCTTGGTATCATGAAATGTATGTTATACATCAATATGAATTTTGTTAACATATAAAAAGAGTGGTGGACCTTAATAAAAAAAAATATACTCACTATCGACTTTTTTTTTAATGAAATAAATTCTTATTTTATGTTATCAACTTATTATTTATTTAACTTGACATTTACATTGAAACTTATTTTATTTATAAATATAAATTTCATTAAATATGCAAAATTTATTAACTGTGAGGAAACTTATTTATACAATTCTGCACAGGCAGATGGATCTCAGTACTGAAGTCACAACAAAAAGGAAACCAACCAAAAGTAACCAAGTATCAAATCAAGGACCAAACAGGTCGAACCAGCCAATCGTCTACCCAAAATTCAAAAAATAATTTACCTTCCTCAGCTTAAAGGGCTCTTTTCTAGAGAGCATCCGTCTGAATAATTCACTTTGAATTGGGAAAAGAAAGTGTATAGGATATGATATACTCTTTTGATGAGACATGATGAATATAATATATTTAGGGGAGTTAAAAATATTTTTCTTTCCTTTTTCTGAAAGTAGTCGTGCGTCCTCGTTCTTGGAGTTGCAGACCACATCAAAGTTGAACGCCATCATTTCTAGGGTTGTAAATCGCCATTATTCCATTAAACAAATTTGAGAGCTCTTAACGAAACTTTCCTTAAATATTAGTGAGCATAAATATAAGTTGGTAGTGTTTATAAAAGTCACGTGATACCGCCTTCGTAATAAGTTGATAGTCTCTGTAAAAAACAGTCTCTGTTAAAAAAACACATCATAGTGCTTTTAATTTGTCAATTAATTAAGATCACAATTTATCTCTTTTACTTTAGAAATTACTATACATTTGTTTAGAGTGCAAAATTTAATATAGTATACAATAGAATAAGATTTATATACAAAGAGATTATAATCATAAAAACTTAGGTTTTTGCATTAAAAATACCAAAATCGGATTTTAAAAGGATAAGTGGTCATATCAATATCAATTTTTTTTTCATGGTTAAAAATATATTTATGACCAAAAGAACCCATTTTGTTATTAAATAAAAACTTAAAATCAACCCTTGAATTGGAAACTAATACTATTGATATCATACTCTTTTGTTTCAAGAGTTAAAATTACAACTTGTTTGCAACTGCTATTATTACAACAAAACTATTGAAATTATATTTATTTAATTTTAGTAAAACTTGCATATTAAACACAAATTATTTAATAAATTATTTTCACCACTCTTTTCATATAAAATCAAAGAAATTATGATAATATTCATAATCAAATCATATATTAAACAGAAAAGGACAAATAATTCATATAAAAGTTCAAACAATCCTTCAAAGTTTCCATACAAAGATCATACTAATAAAAAATATATAAAATGTTTAATGTACAATTATTCAAACTAACTCATGAATTCTCACACCCCGTCAAAATCTACATTATCTTTAGGTGAAGGACTGGATGAAGATGTAGATGACCCATATTATTCTCTATTATCAATGAGTGCACCATCTCAGTCTACATGTAAGCCCAACATTTTAGATGTTAGATTCCTTCTAGATCTATAGCTTGGTTTAGTAGACTCCCATCTTGCAACTACTTTTCATGCCAACAACCTCTTGATAATCTCTATAGTCATGGACCAAAGTGTTGGAACATAATACCCATCAAGATGTTAGTTAAAATTTCTTCATTAGGTTCCTAGTGTTAGATCAAGTTGTTCCACCAAGTGTTTTGGCTTCCTAGTGCATAGTCTAGTGTCATGAACCATAGTTTGTCCACATTTGACCATCATAGACTATTGATATGTCCAAAAATCCTTGTATGTCCACTTTATCCACCACTTTCCTTGATATTAGGAGCACTAGTGCCCCACTTTCGTGTTTTAAGGAGCTAAGGCACCATTCCCCTATTTTAAGGAGATGAGGTATGCCCACTTGGGTATTTGGTCAACTTGATTCATTAATGATGACTACTTAGCCAACTACACCACTCATGCTCCCTCCTAGAGATTCATTCCACATTAAATGACTAGCCTATCCACTCCCATGGTTCTAGGTCGATTGTACCGATCATTATGGCCACTACTTGGAGTCACACTTGGAAAAATGTCATAGATTGAGGGAATCAGTCAAGATAATCCTTCATTATTATGCGCTACTTGAATTGCCTCTAAGGCTCATGAATTTATCCCTTGGATATGTATTATAAATGTACATATTATGTTTTTCAATAATGTAATGGAAGATTAATCCTCTAGTGTGATTTTCCACAAGTGTTTTGCATATAATTTCTTCACATTTCTTAAATTTTCTTGTCTATATTTGGTAAATTTTAAGTGAAGTTAGCACTAGTAACCTAGATCCTACTGTGACTCATTAAAAATTCATACATGGCATCATAGCTCATAGGGGTTTCCATAGTGCTTAGATGCTTCCATTTTTACACCAGAAGCAGAGGAGGTTCCACATAATTCATGGGAAAATTGCCTTCGGTCATTTTTTTGGCCTGCCCAAGTGTGATGCACTCCCAAATGTGCATACTATCAATGTAGAGCCAAGAAGATTCAAGTTTTATTCTAGTATAGATTTCGAAAGTGTTGTTGCTACCAAAGTACTCCACAACAAATTCCATGAATTCGAAAGCAGTTCCTCCTCTCTCTCCATTCAACTATGATGAGTGGAAACCAAAGATGGTAACATATCTGAAGAGACAAGGTCTCTTTGATGTGTCTATTGTTATTGTGAGCGGGCCTCCTTCCAATGAAGAGAAGTGTGATTGGCTCAATGAATTTGATAGAGTGTACGGAGAAATGTGTCTAGTAATGTCTCATAGTATGCATTATCTCATTGATTCTATTGAGTATCCATTTGAGTCCGTTGGTATACATAAGAAAGAAATTGATGCATTGAGCAAAAGTAGCACCTCCTCAAGTGTTCTCCCTCCTAATGTATCGGCCTCAATCTCTCAAGAAGTTGTTCTAGAAGATGTTCAAGAAGTTGCAGATTGAACTCCACAAGTTTGAATTAGCAACAGTCTCTTTGATTCCTCTGTTTGTCAAGAAGTTGCTATTGAGGAGACCTCTTCCTATGATGTTCTAGAAGGTGAAGTCACATTCTCATCTTCCTATGATTTTTTTCGAGAAGAAGTCACTAGAACTACTGTTGAAGAGATATCTATCTATTCCTCACTATTCGCCCACATGTCTTCTATTTCGAATTTTGAAGATGACATGCTAGTTGTTGATGGTCATCAACCTACTCTAGAATTTGAAGTGAAACATGTTTTCTCTCCTTCCTATGAGTCTGTTGGTTCGAAACATGATCATATGGATGTTTGGAAGTCATGTATGTAGTGTGAAGATGCTTCATTCCTTCTTATTGTTATGTTTCCTATCTATTCCTACATGATGACTGGAAAAATTACTTCAAGTTCACCTGAAGATGGAGAACCTCATGCATTTCCCATCACATTGGCACACTTTGGACCCTTGTTCCACATTCTTGGAGCTGATATCACCTCATTTTGTTTGAATTTCAAGTTTCAAGACCATAATGATTCGCTTGGGATTGATCTCACCTATCTTCGTTCGAAGTTCATGGCTCAAGCACCTCAAGACTCATTTGGACTTGATCTCACCTTCCTTGGTTCGAAGTTCAAGTCTAAGTAGCACCTACATTCGCTCACCTATATGTGCATTTCAATTTCTCTACATGGTTTCATTGTCCATTATGCAATTGTTCATGTTGTTGATCCAATTGAGCACATTCCTCTATTTCCAAAGAGGAAGATTCCTCCATACATCATCTACTTGGAATTATGGAGTGCATGTTTTTCATCTCTTTCATGTCCATATTTTAGTGGGAGGGGTTTCTTCCCATGTGGTTTTCCCTCTTTCCTTTGTCCACATGGACTAATAATGTAAAGAGTGACCATATCCTTTGTTGTTGGGCCCTAATTTTTGTTTTCGTTGCTCACTACCATAAGTCAGGATTAAGGGGGGGTGTTTGAACATAATACCCATCTAGACATTAGTTGAAATGCCTTCATTAGGTTCCTAGTGTCAGATCAAGTTGTTCCACCATGTGTTTTGTCTTCCTAGAGCATAGTCTACTATCATGGACCATAGTTTGTCCACATTTGACCATCAGAGACTATTCATATGTCCACAAAGCCTTATGTTTACACCTTATCCACCAATTTCCTTTATATTAGGAGCACTACCGCTCCACTTCCCTGTTTTAAGGAGATAAAGCACCATTTACCTGTTTTAAGGAGATGAGGTGCGCCCACTTAGGTATTTGGTCAACTTGGTGCATTAATGACCATTACTTAATCAACTACACCATTGATGCACTCTCCTGGAGATTCCTTCCACATTAATTGACTAGCCTATCCACTCCCATTGTCTTTCTAGGTCCATTGTACTTCATTATGGCCAATACTTGGAGTCACACTTGGAAAAATGTCATAGATAGAGGAATTAGTCAAGATAAGCCTTCAATCTCGTGAGCTACTCGAATTGCCTCTAAGGCTCACGAATTTATCCCTTGGAGATGTATCATAAATGTACACATCCTGTTGTTCAATAATGCAATGGAATATTAATCCTCTAGTGTGATTTTCCACTAGTGTTCTGCTATACTTTCTTCATATTTCTTCTATTTTCCTTTCTATCTTTGTAGAATTCTAAGTGAAGTTAGCACTAGTAAACTATATCCTACTGTGACTCATTAAAAATTCAAACACAAAGAGTGCCTTTATTTGTCAATTAGAATTCATAAAAAAATATATCAACATCCTCTAATTTCAAGATGTCAATGCAGCGATGATTTATATTTTTACCCTTTCTTTTTCTCTTTCTGCAAACATTTTTCTCAACCACCATTTTTGGCTTGTACACACCATCAAATGGGTGTGTATATGTTGCATACCAATGCACTTCAACTTATATAACTTCTTCAATTTCTTTATTGACCTTCATAACTTTTGCAATCCATAATGGATAATCATGCGGATCATCTATAGCCAAAACTGCAATCTTGCAATCCTCCTTAATATCTTGTACTGAGCCCCTATAAAGGTATTCCATCGCTTCACGATGTGAATATGATGTTCTAGAGCCAATATAAATTTCTCTTCCATCTTATTGAGAAGACTCAACACCTTGATGTTCAATATTTGTTTCCTCATTTGCATTTGAAATACTTTGTGGCCAACTAAATGGAGTCTTCAAAAATATGTCTCCATTTGTAGATTTTGAAATTATGTAAGTTTTCTCCATGAAAAAAGACTCCCACCAAACATAATCAACAACATTAAAGTACTCATATGTATCTTTGATAAAATTCTTTATTTCTTCCAAGCATTGAGAATAATCGACATCTCTATCATGTTGGTGTTCATTATGAATCTCGACAACTAATTGAAATAATAATAACTTTGAAGCATACATTTGACAACTTGCGATGAATTTCATAAATGCTAAACCTGATTCAGTCCCCCATTCTGCACTAGTTTCAGAGTACTTTTTGATCCATATTTGTAACATGCGCTTTTTGCTGAAAAACATTTTATGTTGGAAACATTATGTTAACTTTTATTGTAAAGTTTTATATTGGACAAGTGTCAAGGATGACTATAATTGCACAATATTTTATTATTTAATAAATTAAATAGGAGACAAACACCTAAGGGGACTGTTGAAAGAGTGGTTACTAACCCACTAGGTGGAATGGAATCTGGGGTAGAAGGCAATGGACAAGTGGCAGCATCATGATGCAACTAACTAGCTGTTGGTAAGGGACAACTCCCTTGAAATGTGGTCATAGTGCCCTGGAAGGTGGGATTGGAGCTTGGGGCTCATTTATTCAAAACTCACCACTAAAGACCTAGGCAGTCTATATAAGAGCCATCAAATTATGAACTAAGGTTCATCACTTTTCCTAACGAGGAAATTTACCTTGGGTTTTTGTTGTGCTTGCACCCAAGCAATTTGATGAGGGGACATGCTGAGTTTTTGATCATGGTGTAAGTCTACCTATTATACTACTGAGTGCAGAAGTTATATTG
Source organism: Larix kaempferi (assembly GCA_027924585.1). Classification (NCBI taxonomy): domain Eukaryota; kingdom Viridiplantae; phylum Streptophyta; class Pinopsida; order Pinales; family Pinaceae; genus Larix; species Larix kaempferi. Next base: position 99,446 of record BSBM01000053.1, on the reverse strand, counting down.
CTGAGTGCAGAAGGCATATTTTGAGTGCAGAAGTTACAATGCTGAGTGCATAAGTTATTTTACTGAGTGCCTTGATTCTACACAGATTCCATCTACTTAGTGGTTCAGTAAGCAGGCTTGGGGGTCCAAAGGAAGCAAGTAGTTTTGGCTGTTTCTTCTGGAAAAAGGTTGGGAGGAACAGGCCTCCTTGGATGTTTGTCGGCCCTATCTTCATTTACAGGTTCTACTTGTCTTTTCTAATTCTAAGTAGTTTAAATTTCTATCTGCAATTAATTATTTACTGATGTTAAGAGTATTATCAAACAAATTTAATTATTTCAGTTTTATGATCTAATTAGAATTCTGCATAGAAATGATTATGTAAGATGAAATGAATAAAATATTTCTCTGTATTTTTCCCCATGCTAATGGATCCGCATCATACTCTAGTACAGAGAAGAAATTAGGATAGATAAATTGATAGGCAAATTGCCAGATGAATGAAAAGATCAATAATGTTGTATTTCATTAGTTTCTCCTACTATTAACATTTTGTATTAAATAATATAATTCTATGTTTTCATTATTCATTCTTTCCATCAGTTAAATGTTTAGGTTTACTGTATTTTTATTTCACAAATTTTATTTTAAATAATAGCTGCAAATAATTTATTTCTTAAGTACATAGAATTAATTTCTATTACAAACAATGCATAATTATTTCGCACAAATCGCTATGTATATCTTTGCATTCTTTTCTTTCACATTATTTATTTATTTAACAACTCCAGCTAAATCCCATTCACATTTAACATTGGATTCGAAAAACCCTATATTATGTTTTTATTATTTTCCATGGTTATCACAATTAGTGAAACAAAGAATCATTAATTCTTTTATCCAAACAGAGTTTTCATCAACCAACTTTAGAAGTATCAACATCCACCTCTCAGTTTTAGAATTTCGCTAGGGTTCAAACATTTATAGTTAACATCAAAACACAAAAACAGAAACAACCTTATTACACAGTTATGATTAGAAGACATTGGCTCTCGGCCAATACTTAAAAATCAACATAAAAGAATAACAAAGAGAAGCCCACGGCTCTATGCATTTAGACACAAAAACGATTATCATTTACATTCTTAAAGACTAGAATCAAGGGCATCTCGGTATTATCATGAGTCTACAATATCACTTTCAATTGAAAAACTATTACACAGTAAACCCTACACTTAGCTGCTGTAGATTTCAACCCTACAGAACTAAACATTTAAATGCCATAACAGTTGAACAATCCCGAGAACCCACTTAAGGGTTTAAACATTTTAATACAAATCCAAACCCTTAGCCATCGAGCTTTACTTAAATACAATAGTGGTAGAACATTAAAAACATCAAATGCATACAAACTAGAGCCCAGCTCTTGACACGAAAACAAATACATTAAAGTGGGTAAACAAGTTATCGTATTATCATTTACACAGTAGAATGCAAATATTAAGCTTCGCTTCTTACACATAAAGTAGCTCATAGTATCATCATTTATGAACACAAGTTGAACGAAACAGAAATCCTTCTTTTATCGAGAAACAGTAGCAGGGTGAAACTCTTCGTAAGCATTTTCTTATGGATTTCACAATAGAAAAACAAGCACTACTAAAAACAACTACGAATGGGTCGAGGGTTTCATCCTCCCCAAACTGTCAAAACAAGCTCACAAGTATTTCGATGAAGGTCACCCTCGGAGCCCAAGCAAACATAGAGTCTCGGCAAAGAACACAGTAAAGACCCAATAGTCATCTAACCGGAGTAACGAGTAACCACTGAAGCTTACGAGTCTTTTAGCAGTTGCCAGCTACCAGACACTTAAATTGAGAAGCCATCGACGAAGGTACCTTCCATTTGAAATACAGTAGTGGTCAAAACAAGTTTTACAAAGATTATTGAATACGAAATAGCATTAACTGAACTCTCAAAAATAGAATGGAGATACAGGGTTTCGAATCGAGATCCATTACCTTTAAAGAATTGCACTGAAGCAGAATGCCAAGACTGTGCCTACTGGAACCATTCTCCACCATCAAATACAAACAAGTATGAAAAACAACTCTCTAAAACCACCATTGAACAGGCATGGAAAGCCGAGTGTCGAACCAGCTACCACTAAGAATTTATCACACACCCTGGAACTGACATTACAAAACTGCTACTGTAAAACACCTCAATGTCTCGGCTCTTAAACTACTAATAGGTCACGGTTTCAAACTGTGGGCGCTCCTCCAAAATACTGTTATCAAAACCCTAAAGGCTCTCAGCCTGTCGACCTCTCCTCAGAGCCACAACGTCGAATGCCAAGGCAAACAATAACTTCGTGAGCATAATGGAGGTAGGGTTAGATCACAACAACCAAAACCCTTGCTAGATCAATGGTGGAGATCACCGAAGGGTTTTCACGTAACCCAAGCAAACAACCATATTAATTGACCCATCATTACCATAGCCATCGAGGCGCTAGCACAGGTAACTCTTGAACCAAAACAGTTACAGCTCATCATGAGACATGAGACATCACCACACTATCACGTGCTTAAGTACCACGATGAGATCCACAGAGGTAATCCACTGTCTCGACAATGGTGAGTATTAAATGCCAAGGAATCCCAAGTTCCTGCCAGCACGATACATTAATGGTTTTGGTATCAAATATTTCATACAAAACATCATAAAAATGTGACATTCGACTTGGTATTAACACCTTGTGGTAAGTCAAGGTAGAGTCAAATGCATAGTTAGGAAAGCACAATATTATATCGGGGCACATAGATGCGCACACACATCACCATATAGTTTTGTTCATAGGACCTTGTATAGGGTTTGACATATGCATATTTTAATATAGTATCAAAACTTCAAAAGAATTTTTTATAGTGCATAGGATAGCATTATATTATGACATGGATTTGCAATAATTCCTAGGATAGCATTTAATCAATTCATGCATATAATTCCTAGGCTCTACATTATATATAAGGAATTGCATATCGACATTGCATTCAATTATACTTAGCCATTATGTATAGACATTGGGTAATCTCCTTCTATACATCAAATAGAAACTCACAATGATATTATACATAGAGTTAAACTTGGTCTATGAATCCTATTCTTTTGTCTGGACGAATTAAAATAGGCAAATACTGAGATTTTGATTATTACAACTGACGTACGTTTAATTTTTACATACTAGGATAACTGAAGATCTCACCAACAGCACTTACGATTATGTCTCTTAAATCATTAACACTTGGGAGACACAGAAAACTGTTTTGAACTCTTTGGTTACATGTCGTAAACATTATACCTATAATCTGTGAAAATGATGAATTAAATACTTTAGCACGAATGCTAAGTAAGCCTTGGGGCATCCGTAGGACCCCTTCATCATCAAATAGAAGAAACAATAGTTAACACATATAAATTTATATCTTTATAATAAAAACAAAAGACTTTGAAAATACAGTTGAGTAAGTTTAACATCAAAGTGAAATTGTTAAGTATCTAGTCCCAACATTTCACTTATGACTAACAACAAAATTTAGTATAGCAAGCCAACATCTAGACATTTATGTTATTCCGCATAGTTAGATTTAGTATTAAAAGCTATATCTAAAAAATTTTAAATTTTTGTAAATTTCGGGATGTTACATGTGGTATCAGAGCGCGAGTTCAAACTCTAGGCCTGAAATAGGCTCACGCAGGCAAACCGAAAATAAAAATCAGAAAGTTTATGTTACTAACTTTTATTTTTAATTTTATTTTTGTACAGAACGATTTGATATTAATTTGCAGGTATGGACATACCGGAGCAATCAACAGAGGACAGATCTCCTCGTAACGATGACAATAACAATAATAATGAAGGAATATATGTTGAATTAAATAACTAATCTTTAGAAATTCTTCGTACTATAAAAGATTTAAAATCTGAGATAAGAACTGTTAAGGAAGAAAATGAATGCATTATGAAAGCACAGGAAGAGTTAAATCAAAATCTATTGGAGAAATACCATCACGAGGAAAGAGGAAGGAAATAAGAAGTGAATTCTGATTCTAGTACAATTTCTCACAAACATAAGAGTAAGAAGGCTAAAAATGGTAAAAATATTAGTTACTCTTCATCTGAATCTAATCGAAGTAATGATAAATCTAACTGTGACAGCAGTGACAGTGATTGTTGTTCCAAGAAGAGGAATTATAAGCATCATGAACAAATTATTGGAGAGTTTAAAAAGACTAAGCCACCAACATTCAATGGCGAAACTGAAAAGGGTGAGACAGCTGAAGCATGGCTGTCTGGAATAAAGAAGTACTTTAATATTTATGATTACTCTTCTCAGTTAAAAGCCAAGATGGCTATTTACAATCTGATAGGAAAGGCAGATATCTGGTGGCAGGACCTTAAAAGAATTAAGAGCATAAAGGAAAGAGACTTAACCTGGAATGTGTTTAAAAAGTTATTTAAGAAAAAGTTCTTGTTAGAATAGTACTATGAAGATAAATCAAAAGAGTTTTATGATCTAAAATTGGGTACTATGAACATGAAGGAGTTGTGCAGCAAGTTTCTTAGCTTGCTGAGGTATGTACCTTACATGGTCGAAGAGAAGCCTAAGGTGCAAAGGTTTCTAAGTTGTCTACATTTCAACATAAAAGACAAGATTGAGTATGATAACCCTTCCACTCTGGAAGAGGCTATGAGGAAAGCCAATTTCTGTTTTGACCAAAACAAAAAAAGAGAAGGAACAACTGGCTGGAAAAGTAATAAGTGTAATCAATTCGAGCATAAAAATAAGAACTTTAATCATAATTCTGGAAGTTTTAAGAAAAATTTTAATAACAAAAATTTTCCAAGTAATAATAACTACAAAAATAATACACCACAAAATTTTACTGCTACAAGAAATGCACCTAATAACAATAACAGCACCAGGTATGCTGAACATAAAAGACCTTTGAAGTGTTTTGATTGTGGTGGACCACATAAGAAAGAAGATTACCCACACAACAAAAGGACAGTCAACAACATTCATAGCATACAAGCGGAGCCAACAGTAGGTTATGTGGCAAAAGAAATGCCAAGGATAAATGCAACGTTGGAAAATCGGCAAGCAGACCATCAAACGTCCATGGTTGAAATCGAAGGTATGTTACAAAACCAATCTATTTCTGTTTTGATAGATCCAGGTGCAAGTTTGAGTTACATTTCACCCGAATTAGTGAAAAATTGCAAGTTGAGAATAGAAAAGTTTGATAATTCTTGGTTAGTTCAGCTAGCAACAGGCACTAAAAGAAAGGTTCTAGACTTTGTTAGAAATTGTAATGTATTTTTGAATCAGCTGAAAACCCAAGTTAATCTGAATGTTTTACCCTTAGGGTCATATGACTTGTTGATTAGCATGGATTGGCTTGAACATCATAGAGTAGAGCTTAATTGTTATGAGATATCATTTACTTGTCTGAATAATGAAGGTAAAACTGAAACAATAAAAGGAATTCATAGGAACATTTCAGTAAGACAAATTTCTATGTTACAAGTTAAGAGAGCTGCCAGAAAGGGCTGTAAAATGTTTATTGTTAATGTTATTAATGACGAATGTTCATCTAAAGAAGGCAAGTTAAAACTGGAGGATATTCCCATCCTTAGGGACTTTTCTAACGTATTCCCGGAAGAAATTCCAGGATTACCTCCGAAAAGGGAACTTGATTTCACCATTGAGTTAGTACCAGGTGCGGTACCAAACTCGAAGGCTCCCTACAGGATGAATATTCTGGAGTTAAATGAGTTAAAATTTCAGCTGAACGAATTAATAGATAAAAACTACATAAGGCCAAGTGTGTCTCCTTGGGGAGCACCAGTAATTTTCGTTAAAAAGAAGGACGGTACCATGATATTTTGCATTGATTACCGTCAGTTTAATAAAATGACAATTAAGAACCAATATCCCTTACCCCACATAAATGATCTATTTGATCAAGTACATGGAGCAGAGATATTCACTAAAATTTACTTAAGGTCTGGGTATCATCAGGTTAGAATAAAAGACGAAGACATATTCAAAACTGCATTCAGAACGCGATATGGACACTATGAGTCCGTAGTTATGCCTTTTGGGTTAACCAACGTATCGGCAGTGTTCATGTGTTTAATGAAAAACGTTCTGCATAAATATTTGGATAAGTTTGTAGTTGTGTTCATTGATGATATCCCGATTTACTAAAAAACTAAAGAAGAGCATGACAAATATTTAAGAATAATTCTGCAAGTTTTAAGAGAACATCAGCTTTACGTTAAGTTTAGTAAATATGATTTTTATAAAGATAAAATACAGTACTTAGGTCACATAATTTCTAAAGACGGAATTTCTGTCCACCCGAATAAGATAAAAGAAATTAACGAGTGGCCTGTCCCTAAAGATGTAATTGACGTTCGGTCATTTATAAGGATAACAAATTACTACAGAAAGTTTATTGAAGGGTTTTCAAGAATTGTGAACCCCATTACTTCTTTGCAGAAGAAAGGGAACAAATTCATATGGGATCAAAAGTGTCAAGAAAGCTTTAATAAGTTAAAAGAATTATTAACCACTGCACCAATTTTAAAAATGGTTGATCCTAACAAGGACTTCGTGGTATGCACTGATGCATGCAATAATGGACTTGGTGGGGTCTTAACTCAAGAAGGTCATGCTATTGCTTTTGAGTCTAGAAAGTTAAAAATCCATGAAAAGAACTATGCAACTTAAAATGTGGTGCCATCACTTGATTGGAAGAAAATTCATACTAATGACAGATAATAAAGTTTAAAGTATTTGTTGGATCAAACAAATCTTAACGCAAGGCAAGCTAGATGGCTAGCTTTCCTTAGCGAGTATGATTTCAAGATTCAACACATCAAGGGAAAGGAAAACAAAGTTGCTGATGCCTTGAGCAAGAATCCCATATTAAGCTTTATGGCAGCAATCAGCACCTTTAAGACAGATTTGGAAAATCAAATAGAAGAAGGAATTAAACAAGAAGAAAATTATAAAAAATTGCTTGGTAAAGTTGTCGAAAATGTCTCTAAAAATTTAATAACAAATTACAACATTGACAAAAAGGGCTTAATGACTTATAAAAACAGAATTTATGTACCAAATGTGTTAAAGGTTAAGCTGTTAATTTTGGATGAAGTTCATAAGAGTCCTTATTCAGGACATCAAGGTTATCAGAAAATCAATAACTATGTTAAGGAAGGATTATTTTTGGCCCAACATGAAAAATGAAGTGGCTGAGTACACAGCCAGATGTTTTGAATGCCAAACCATTAAAGATGAACATCAACATCTAGCTATACTACTACAGCCATTTCCAATTCCAGAATGGAAATGGGAGATTATAAGCATTGATTTTATTACAGGTTTGCCTAAAAATCAGAAACAAAATGACTCCATAATGGTGGTTGTGGACAAGTTAAGTAAGGCTGCTCATTTTATTCCTGTTAAAACCACTTTTAAAGCTTCTAACATTGCATATGTATTTATGAAGCAAATCTTTTGCTTGCACGGAATTCCAAAGGTAATCATTTCTGACCGAGATTCTAAGTTCATTGGAAATTTTTGGATAGCATTGTTTAAAAGGTTTAAATACTAAACTAAAATTCAGCACTTCTTTCCATCCACAAACTGATGGTCAAATAGAAAGAGTAAACCAAATTGTAGAAGACATGCTAAGAATGTATGTCAAAGATCAGCCATATAAGTGGGAGGATTATTTACATTTAGAAGAATTTGCATACAATAATCATTATCAAGCATCTACTAAGTTAAGTCCATTTGAGATTTTGTGTGGAAGAAAATGTTGCACTCCTATTTCTTGGGATAATCATGTAGATAGATTAATGTTAGGACCATATTTATTGAAAGAAATGGAGCTAACCGTGAAACGAGTTCAAGGTAACTTAAAAGTTGCCCAAGATCGGCAAAAACGTTATGCAGATTTGAAACGCACTGAAAGAGAATTTCAGATTGGAGACCATGTTTTTATAAAAGTAAAACCCAAGAAAAGTTCTTTGAAGCTTGGGAGTTGTGCTAAACTAGCACCAAGGTACTGTGGGCCATTCAAAATCCTATCAAGTATTGGACCTGTTGCATATCAATTGGCCTTGCCATCTAATTTAAAAATCCACAATGTTTTTCACATTTCTGTTTTAAAGAAGTATGTGTACGATGCTACTCATGTGCTAAATTGGAATGACATACATGTGGATCCCAAAGGAGATTTTCAAGTGTCAGACTGTATGCTCGACCGGAGGGAAATTATGCTTCGGAATCGTACCATAGGGCAGGTAAAGGTGCAATGGAAGCACCTTAGCCCTGATGAAGCCACCTGGGAACTGGAAAGTAAAATGCAGGCAACATATCCAGTTCTGTTCCAGGAAGGAGCAGATGATGAATAAGCAACATCGAGGACGATGTTGAGCTTAAGTGGTGGTGTTTGTAACATGCCCTTTTTGCTGAAAAATATTTTATGTTGGAAACAATATGTTAACTTTTATTGTAAAGTTTTATATTGGACAAGTGTCCAAGGATGACTGTAATTGCACAATATTTTATTATTTAATAAATTAAATAGGAGACAAACACCTAAGAGGACTATTGAAAGAGTGGTTACTGACCCACTAGGTGGAATGGAATCTGGGGTAGAAGGAAATGGACAAGTGGCAACACCATGATGCAACTAACTAGATGTTGGTATGGGATAACTCTCTTGAAATGTGGTCATAGTGGCCTGGAAGGTGGGACTGGAGCTTGAGGCTCATTTATTCAAAACTAGCCACTAAAGACCTAGGCATTCTATATAAGAGCCATCAAATTATGAACTGAGGTTCATCACTTTTCCTGACGAGGAAATTTACCTTGGGGTTTTGCTGTGCTTTCACCCCAGAGATTTGATGAGGGGATATGCTGAGTTTTTGATCATGGTGTAAGTATGCCTATTATACTACTGAGTGTAGAAGTTATATTGTTGAGTGCAGAAGGCATATTTTCAGTGCAAAAGTTACACTACTGAGTGCAAAAGTTATTTTACTAAGTGTCTTGCTTCTACACAGATTCCATCTACTTAGTGGTTTAGTAAGCAGGCTCGGTGGTCCAAAGGAAGAAAGTAGTTTTGGCTGCTTCTTCTGGAAAAAGGTTGGGAGGAACAGGCCTCCTTGGATGTTTGTCGGCCCTATCTTCATTTACAGGTTCTACTTGTCTTTTCTAATTCTAAGTAGTTTAAATTTCTATCTGCAATTAATTATTTACTGATGTTAAGAGTATTATCAAAAAAATTTAATTATTTTAGTTTTCTGATCTCATTAGAATTCTGCAAAGAAATGATTATGTAAGATGAAATGAATAAATATTTCTCTGCATTTCTCCCCGTGCTAATGGATCTGCATTGTACTCTAGTACAGAGAAGAAATTAAGATAGATAAATTGATAGGCAGATTGCCAAATGAATGAAAAGATCAATACTGTTGTATTTCATTAGTTTCTCCTACTATTAACATTCTGTGTTAGATAATATAATTCTACGTTTTCATTATTCATTCTTTTCATCAGTTAAATGTTTAGGTTTACTGTATTTTTATTTCACAAATTTTATTTGAAATAACAGCTGCAAATAATTTATTTCTTAAGTACATAGAATTAATTTCTATTACAAACAATGCATAATTATTTCACACAAATCCTTATGTACAGCTTTGCATTCTTTTCTTTCACATTAGTTATTTATTTAACAACTCCAGCTAAATCCAATTCACATTTAACATTGGATTCGAAAAACCCTATCTTATGTTCTTATTATTTTCCATGGTTATCACAACTAGTAAAACAAAGAATCATTATTTCTTTTATCCAAACAGAGTTTTCATCGACCAACTTTAGAAGTATCAACATCCACCTCTCAGTTTTAGAATTTCGCTAGGGTTCAAACATTTATAGTCAACATCAAAACACAAAAACAGATACAAACTCATTAGACAGTTACGATTAGAAGACATTGGCTCTCGGCCAATACCTAAAAAATCAATAGAAAAGAATAACAAAGAGAAGCCCACGGATCTATGCATTTCGACACAAAAAACATTATCATTTACATTCTTAAAGACTGGAATCAAGCGCATCTCGGTAGTATCATGAATCTACGTTATCACTTTCAATTGAAAAACTATTACACAGTAAACCCTACTCTTAGCTGCTGTAGATTTCGACCCTACAGAACTAAACATTTAAATGCCATAACAGTTGAACAATCCAAAGAACCCACTTAAGGGTTTAAACATTTTATTATAGATCCAAACCCTTATCCATCGAGCTTTACTTAAATACAATAGTGGCAGAACGTTAAAAACATCAAATGCATACAAACCAGAGCCCAGCTCTTGACACGAAAAAAATACAATAAAGTGGGTAAACAAGTTATCGTATTATCATTTACACATTAGAATGCAAATATTAAGCTTCGCTTCTTACCCATAAAGTAGCTCACAGTATCATCATTTACGAACACAGGTTGAACGAAACATAAATCCTTCTTTTATCGAGAAACAGTAGCAGGGTGAAACCCTTCCTAAGCATTTTCTTATGGATTTCACAATAGAAAATAAAGCACTACTGAAAACAACGACGAATGGGTCGAGGGTTTCATCCTCCCCAAACTGTCAAAACAAGCTCGCAAGTATTTCGACGAAGGTCACCCTTGGAGCCCAAGCAAACACAGAGTCTCGACAAAGAACATAGTAAAGACCCAATAGTCATCTAACCGGAGTAACAAGTAACCACCGAAGCTTACTGGTCTTTTAGTAGTTTCCAGCTACCAGACACTTAAACTGAGAAGCCATCGACGAAGGCACCTGCCATTCGAAATACAGTAGTGGTCAAAACAAGTTTTACAAAGATTATTGAATACGAAATAGCAGTAATTGTACTCTCAAAAATAGAATGGAGATACAGGGTTTCAAATCGATATCCATTACCTTTAAAGAATTGCAACAAAGCAGAACGCCAAGACTGTGCCTACTGGAACCATTCTCCACCATCGAATACAAAGAAGTATGAAAAACAACTTTGGAAAACCACCATTGAACAAGCATGGAAAGCCAAGTGTCGAACCAACTACCACTAAGAATTTATCACACACCCTGGAACTGACATTATGAAACTACTACTGTAAAACACCTCAATGTCTCGGCTCTTAAACTACTAACAGGTCACGGTTTCGAACCATGGGCGCTCCTCCAAAAGACTGTTATCAAAACCTTGAAGGCTCTCGGCCTGTCGACATCTCCTCAGAGCCACAACGCCGAATGCCAAGGCAAACGATATCTCCATGAGCATAGTGGAGGTAGGGTTATATCCCAACAACCAAAACCCTTGCTATATCAATGGTGGAGATCACCGAAGGGTTTTCACATAACCCAAGCAAACAACCATATTAATTGACCCATCGTTACCATAGCCATCGAGGAGCCAGCACAAGTAACTCTTGAACCAAAACACTTACAACTCATCACGAGACATGAGACATCACCACACTGTCACATGCTTAAGCACCAGGACGAGATCCATGGAGGTAATCCACTTTCTCGGCAATAGTGAGTATTAAATGCCAAGGAATCCCAAGTGCCTACCAGCACAATACATTAATGGTTTTGGTATCAAATATTTCATACAAAACATCATAAAAATGTGACATTTGACTTGGTATTAACACCTTGTGGTAAGTCAAGGTAGATTCAAATGCATAGTTAGGAAAGCACAATATTATATCAGGGCACATAGATGCGCACACACATCACCATATTAATTTTGTTCATAGGACCTTGTATAGGGTTTGGCATATGCATATTTTAATATAGTATCAAAACTTCAAAAGAATTGTTTATAGTGCATAGGATAGCATTGCATTATGACATGGATTTGCAATAATTCCTAGAATAGCATTTAATCAATTCATGCATATAATTCCTAGGATCTACATTATATATAAGGAATTGCATATCGACATTGCATTCAATTATACTTAGCCAGTATGTATGGACATTGGGTAATCTCCTTCTATACATAAAATAGAAACTCACAATGATATTATACATAGAGTTAAACTTGGTCTGTGAATCCTATTATTTTGTTTGGATGAAATAAATTAGGTGAATACTGAGATTTTGATTATTACAACTGACATACGTCTAATTTTTATATACTAGGCTAACTGAAGATCTCACCAACAACACTTACGACATTCTGTCTCTTAACTCATTAACACTTGGGAGAGACGGAGAATAGTTTAGAACTATTCGGTCACATGTCGTAAACATTATACCTGTAATCTGCGAAAAGGACGAATTAAATGATTTAGCACGAATGCTAAGTAAGCCTCTGGGCATCCGTAGGACCCCTTCATCATCAATAAGAAGAAACACCAGTTAACACATATAAATTTATATCTTTAGAACAGAAACAAAAGACTCTGAAAATACAGTTGAGTAAGTTTAACATCAATGCGAAATTGTTAAGTATCTAGTCACTACATTTCACTTACGACTAACAATAGCATTTAGTACAACAAGCCAACATTTATACATTTATGTTATTCTGCACATTTAGATTTAGTATTAAAAGCTATATCTACAAAATTTTAAATTTTTGTAAATTTCGGGATGTTACAATATTAGTGTATTTCCATCAATATTTTTTATATGAAATTGATGTTGAAAGATAATGCCATTACGTTTTTCAATGCACCTTTCTTCACCATGTGATCCCAAAATAAATCTTCGCATGTTAACAATTTCTTCCAATTTCTTGGGTTGTATGCTTTTCTGATAATTTCAATTAATGATGATAGGCTCCCAACATTCTTCCTCCTCAATGTGACTGCAAAATGGATAAACATTTGAAAATTGGTCATGTGTATGCCCCAAAAGAATAAAACCAATTTTTACCTTTTGAAAATTTTCCAATTCAACAAGCATGTTTAGATAACCAAACATGATCTGATTTTTGTTTTCCCAGCTAGTGTTGTCTAATTGCAAATACATAACTTTAGGATGATAAACAGACCAACGAGTAAGGACATGCTAAATTATGGAAATGGTCATATTTGCATCATTATGGATATTTGGATTTGTAGAGTAATCCCTTGGAGACACCCAACCATAAAAAATGGTACAACCAACCAAGTGAAACTGAATAAAATTTGATCCTTTAAACTCTTTGGTATACAGACAAAATGTGTCAATTTGTTTTCTTTCTGATCCATTCCATCAATTATCATACCCATATACTTATGTGGAGCATCATAACACTTCTTGTGATGTTTGTACAATTTGTTTTATTCACTTGATTATTGAATGCGATGTGCTTGAAGTGCATTGATAACAAAATCTACAAATAACATAAAAATAAAATATTGATAACTAGTTTTCATAATTGATATTACTCCAAGAACGAATAATTTTTTAAATACATACCTATTTGTATCCTTCCTATGTTTAAGAGAAGCACATCTACTGCAAATCCTCATCCTTGACCTCTTAGGAATGTGGACATTGTTGAACCTTTTTTCCATACTCTTGTAAAATATGCATATTCGACATATCCCTAATATAAGTTGTAGATTTCTAGCCTTGTGAAATTATTTGGAATGTGTATTGTTTATGTATTTAGCATAATCTCTCCATGCTTGAAAAATAATTCATGCCTCCATGACATTGCAATGTGTGTTGATGGCCCAATGATTCGTCCCTCATAATATTTAGAATAAAATGTAGGATCCTTTTCTAGTCCTATTTTTTGATAGTAGAAAATTACCAATTGAATGAATTCTTTTGAATTCCTTTCCACAAAGAAAAATATTTCCAATGCAATAATCATAACTTGTATTTGTACAAATCATGCACCCCACTTAATATGAATTTTGCATATTTATGTTCATTGAATAACATGCTTTCCTTTTCTCGAAGGCATAATTGAAGTCTATACCTTTCAAACAATTCTTTTGAAAACACTCACTCGAAATAAAATTAGTAATATAAGTTGGACTTGTGAACAATTCTTTCCTAGACCTTGTATAACTTGAATGCTTTGGGTTGATATAAAAAAGTATAGTCCTACACTTAATCTTGCTCATTGTTGCATTTTGTCTCAGCATTTTCTATACCATTATGTTTGCAATATCATCCTCATTACAATGAATGTCTTCATTACAATGAGGAATACCACCCCCCGCATTGATGATCTCATCACTAAATTCAGTAGGAAAATGATTATGCTCATCACTAACAAGTTTATCACTTGGAGGAATAGCATTATCTTCATTATTAGTGCCTCCATAAAAAAAAATCATCATCGGTGCCTTTGAAATAATCACTTGGAGGATAATCATTATCATTGTTATTGGTGTCTTCATACTCACCACAATCATTATCGGTTCTCTTAAAATCCCCGCCTAGAGGAAAATCATAAGGTTCATCATTATCGGTCCCTTCATCGTCACCAGCATAATCATGAGTCCCGTTAAAATCCTTGCTTGGAGGAAAATCATGATATTCATCATTATTGGTCCCTTCATCCTCACCAGCATCATCATCAGTCCCATTATAATCATTGCTTAGAGGAAAATTGTGATCATAATTGGTGTCTTCATACTCACCATTATCATCATCAATCCCATTAAAATCCTCACATGGAGGAAATTAATCATTAGTCCCATTAAAATTCTCGCTCATAAGAAATTCATTATCAGACCCATTAAAATCCTCACTTGGAGGAAAATTATCATCTTTAATGGTTCCTTCATCTTCACCAAAATCATCATCAGTCCCATTAAAATCCTCATTTGGATTAAAATCACCATTGGTGCCTTTAATATCATTTCTTGGAGGAAAAACATCATTGGTGCCTTTGAAATTATCACTTGGAGTATAATCATCGTGAGTTCCTTTGAAATTATCACTAGGAGGAAATTCATCATCAGTTCCTTTGAAATCATCACTTGGAGGAAAATCATCATCAATTCCTTTGAGATCATCACTTCAAGGAATATAATTATCAATGCCTTTAAAATCCTTCTTTTGGTGGAAAATTGTTATCATCTTGCTCAGTTTCTTTAGAATCCCCACTTGGAATAGCACAAGAAGGACATGAAGAAGATGTTGATGCTTCAGAAAATGAATTTAATTTTGATGAGTCCATGACTTCTCATTCAAGAAGAAATAACAAGTGTCAAATGTTCAAACAGTTACAGAAGTACAACCACAAAAAGAAAATAAAGTAAAGGAAAAAAATCAAATCATGTTAGAAAGGTTACATTTAAAAGGGTTGCAATCCCAAATGAACATAATGAAGAGATTCATGCCAATTAGGATGTTACTCCTACAAGTAAGAATAAGAAAAAATCTGGACAAAAAAGAACAAGCGTTGAGGATGTTTCCATTCCTAACATTGATACAACTGTTATTGGTTTAGATGAAAATCCTTTAGGACATAAGAGGAAGAGATCTAATTTTGTTGAATCCAATGTTAGCCCTTAATTAAATAATGAAAATTTTGTACCTAGTAGGGATATCATTATTCCATCTTCTAATCTAGATGACGGTGTTGTCAAGTCAACACAAAATGCCATTTGAGAACGATTGACGAGAGACAACTTGGTTGACAATGGGCATACATTTCAATTAAATGTGAAACAAATCTATAAACTCATAGAAGGCCAAGATAAGTTTCAAATCATAAAACTACATCATTGCATATTCACAACTTGAAAGCATTGATGAGGTGTAATCCCTATGCACATGTGTTTGACTACCTAGTTCCTTTTTACCCAAAAGAGGTTCTTGCTAGGAATGCATTTGATCGATCAAAATTTTTTGATTATAAATATAATTATGTGATTGGTGGGAATCATTCTATAGAGGCTTAAAGAGAATTGATATAGGAATATCCCAATAGCCCTCTTTTAAAAAAAGTGAAATGTGTCATTTATGTTTGTCTAACAGATGTAGAAACAAAACTATTGGCATGGGATCATAACACAGATAGTGAATATAATATCTCCATGACATTCATTCAAAGTGTTAGATTTATTCATAATGAATTTGAACAAATATGTGGTGGGGATAGATGAAAGTTTGATGGAAGTTTTCAGAAACAATGTTCTATGGAAATAAATTTCCCGATTAAAGATTATAGTATAAAGGGAAACAATGTTAAGGAAATGATGCATTTAGATATATAGATGGCTATTTCTAGTTTGCATTTAGAATGGAGAAAATATGGGATTTGATTGAAGATATATTCATCTTGTGTGAGAATATTGGCATAAAAAATAAGAAAGTTAAAAAGTCTAAATTTGTTCCATGGAGCACTAGTAAGACATGTCTTGACATCAAGAACATGACAGAAGGTATGAGTATAACACCTTGGATATCATTGCAAGGAGTGAATGATGAAGCACTTATCACTTTAATATTATCATGTGTAAATTCATGTGAATTTTTAATGGAGGAAATGTGCAATGAATTTGAGAAGTAAGTTTATTGATTTTTTTATGTTTTATAAAAAAAAAATATTTACGTTTAACATGTTTTATGTCTTAATTATTTTTTTATATTATTAGATATGATTGTTAACATTATTTATTTTTAAATAATCTAGTGACAAGATCTACATGAGAATACAAGAGGAACTGATTATAATGTTGAACGAAAAGAATTGGGATGATGTCAAATGCAACTATCTAGAGCCAAGATCCATAGAAAACTTAAAACAAATTTTTGTTGGATTCAAAACGGTATGTTGGTTTATTATACATTATATTTTATTCATTTCTAAGTTAATTTATTTCTTTTTTTATTACTTATAGATATAATATTTATTTTCAAATATGCCAAAGAAGTCTATAGGTGGAGTACCAAAATATTTTAAAATTCATATTCAAAGAGCCAAAATGGAATGAGAAAGAAGACAATGCCTTGCAAATGTTGAACTTGCTAAGACACTTGAACATTACATTTCCAACAGGCTCGACATTGTGCAATATAAATTTATATTAGGTGAATGTGAAAACATTGCAAATATTGTTCCTAAAATGGAATACTCCCTAGTCATTGCAAACATCTCTCATGGTTACAATATCCAAAATATTACTTATGTTTGTGATACTTATACTTACCCATCATTCAATAAAGTGGTTATGGGATTTTTGGATGTCAGAACATCAACCAATTTGGATATTTAAGAGTAAAGAAAATGCAAGGAAACAAATTTGTTGCTTAGATATTTGTAGTGTATTATTAAGTGTTTAAATTTGAAAATCACTTTTATTTATTAATAAGTTAATTGAATTCCTATTTATTTATTTTACAGGCACACGACTAATATTCATAGCTCCAACAATCAAGATGCATTCATGAGTGATGCTGAAAACATACCTATTGTAAGATGGACAAAAAATGATACTTATGATTTACTTGTTATGAATGGAAAGACTGAAGGAAAACATGGTCAAATATTGAATTATAATTCCATGGTTAGAAAACTAACATATGAGGAAAATTATTTGAAAGGAGATATTGTAAACATTTGCCAAAATCCACAAGCATTGAGTAATTATCTCATAGATACATTTTCAAGAGAAGCTGGAGATTGGGTTTTAGATTTATTTTCTAGTTCATGTAAGATTTATGATATTACATAGGAAATAATACTTCTAGTTCTATTATTTTCTATTCTTGAATATAATTTTTCTAATTTTTTATGTTATTTGTTGTAGTTATTTTTTGTATTTGTAGATTACTTACACAATAGCATGCTACATACATAAAGGAAGAAATTGCATATCCCTTGAAAACGATCCACTACAATGGAATTTTATTAAGAAAATAATTAATTCTTTTAAAGTTCTTCCATATGAAATGCAAGAAGTTGGTTTGAAGAAAGGATATTTTAGTGAATCATGTGTGGCGAAAGTGTCAAAAGAGCCCCAACAACCATTAAAAGGGTTGTTTGGAAAGGATGATTTTGGACAACGTGCATAAATAGAAGACCTAATGGAAGAGCACATTGAATTCCAAGAAGAAATCCAAGCTCCAAAATTGATCTATTATTGATGAAGAATTTGGCATACATGACATTATTGATTAGTTTCCCATTCTTGAGGAAAATGTTACATTTGACAATTTTTTGAGAATATATATTTGTAATGTTTTCACTTTAAGATTTTATATTAAGAATAAATTTCAATATATTGTTGTGAATATTTTTAATATGCTCTTTACCAATATATGGTTTATTTTTTATGTTGAGTTTATGTGAAATATATCACTTTTATGAAAAATAATATCAAATATTATCATTTTTATGCATGAAAAGTCTTAAAATAGGGTAAGAAATGGTTAAAAATGTTTTTATTTTCTCCATTTTTTTATTATTATCAATCTTGCTCTGTAGTGAACCCAATTCGAAAATTAGGCATGCTAACTCAACTCCTACAAAACTGGTGCTAGATCTTTTCTCACTGACTCCAAACATCCCCAAACTTTCCCAAATAGAATAGTGTGGTATACTGCAGACTTAGGATAGACCAGCAAGTTATATGGAAGGTGGGATTAGACTCCACCTCGATAGATGCACATTTTCTTAGTTCACACACCTAGGATAGTCCCAAAGGACCCAAGGTGATGTCAATCCCCGGTAATTCTATGGAAATCAACAGCTTATGGTTAAAATATAGAATTATATGACTGTAACAAACCCCCAACCAACTACAAGAATGATTAGACTCAAAATTCATAAGTTATTTGGATTTTTGGAGAAACTGAGAGAAAGTGCATTTCGTTAGACAACTCAACTAGTCTGTTTACAACTCGACCCAAAAATCCTCTAAGACTCATGAATTTCTAAATCAATGATGGGGATGAGATACATATTATCCCACCTACCTTCAACATCTTACATAACTCGATTTGGTGCTCTAGAACTCAAGATGTGATCCAAACAATGAAAGCTAGTCAAAATTCAAATACTATGAGCATAGGAAAAATGAATTTTTGAAGATAGCAACTTGAACAACAAAGAAATATTCATATTTGATTTATTATAGGTCTGAAAAATATCATAGGGCTATAGGAACAATATCCATGATTACATAGAATTCAAAGCAAACTACAAATGATCACAAAACACCAAACATGCAACTAGTGCACCACAACACACTTGGAAACATCACTAAACTGGAACGAGTATTGAAACTAGACTTGCTGCAACAATATGATCAGTGAATGGACTGAGTATCCACTCCACAATGGCCAACTGAAATGAACAATACCACTCTAATTGGTTGCAAAATTTTAGAGTCCCATCTCCCTCCTGGATAGATACAAATAAGAAAAATTTTAAGGTCTAAAATGGGCCTCCTAAGGAAAATAATAAAACAATAGTTAAAATAATAAAATAAGAGATGAATTTTGGAGGGAAAGAAATAAAACTATTTTTGTGTCATGTTTTAAACTTATATTCTTGTAAGTTTAGTCAAATTTCAAGTGTAGGCATGCATTGGATGCATGCCTACACGACATACTTTTAATAGACCCACCATGAGATAAGCTACAAATACATTAAAAAACATGTTATTATATTTTCAACATCTCTCACTACGGGTCTATTAAAAGTATGCAAAGTGGGTATTTGTTGGATACATAATTTAATGCATAATTAAACACATTTTTTATTGTATATTTAACATATCTCACTATGTGTCTATTAAATGTATGTAATGTCGGTACTTATTGGATGCATGATTTTATGTAGAATTAAATTATGCATTGAATGAGTACCTACACTTGAAAATTGTATTCCCCTCCTGCACTTTTTACCCTCGTGATTGACATCATCATCTTGAATCCTATTAGTTCTTTTAAAGTTAATTTTGATAGTACATTTTTTTAAGACCTATTTTACCTCAAAATTTATCTAATGAGAGGGATCCATTGTTAGAGAATAATAAGCCTCTCCATAACATCAATCTCTTACCTACGAACTTAGATCTTGGTATCATGATTACACTAGTCCAAATTCCACTCAATTTGGCCATTGAGCCACTAAAGAGATTCCTCCCTAGCTTCAAGGGAGTAATATGCTACTTATAGACAATGGACTTGATCCTCAACATCTATTTTTTGTAGTTGCGGGTGCATTCTTTCATTTAGGGCTTATTTCCCTGAATTTAGGGTCCTATACTTCCTCTTAGAGTCGTGGAGTGAATCTAGGGGCCTTACTCCATTGATCAAGATGTCCTAACACCTCAATCAATTTTCTCATTGCTCTTAGGTTTTTGAGTTCACTTAGGTTATTTATGAGGTTTTTAACTCACCTTTGAGAGATTACATGGCTAACACGGGGAATTTGAGCTCTTATTAATACTAACTAGGTTTTCGTGCAGTCCAATTCAAATTTCCTATTTATTGTTTATTGTATAGTTAATGGAATACAATGGAATTATGTGTTGATGAGAGATCTTTTGCATCTCTTATTTGTTTTGATGAAGAATGTTATGATTTTGTTACTTAATTAATCACATGCAAAATGTATTACTATTTTGTTTAGTTTCTAGATATTGTGCTCCAAAATATTACATGTTATCAAAGCTACATGGATTCTAATGAAGTCGGTATACAATATTTGCAGGTTGAAGACACTATCAAGAGTGCATCAGTTGAAATGGAGTTTTCTCCCAAAGAAATCCTTACTCCCTTCAATTACTTTGAGTGGATATCAATAATTGAAATTCTATTGTGAATGAAGGGACTCCAATGGATCACTATGAGAACAAAATTAGATCCTAATTTAGCTACAAAGAAGCAAAAGTACCAAAACAAAATGTATGAATCCCTAATTATACTATGTTACTCAGTATCTATTGATATTTTATATTATATTAAAGCAGAAAAACCTACAAATGGCACTTGGACCAAGGTGTCCATCCTTTTTTGGAAGCAAGATAAGATGAAAGGCCACCAAATGGAAATTGAGCTCCTCAATATATGCCTTGGTAAGTTTTAAAAAATCTAATAAATCTTCACAAAATTCATGTATATATTCCTTCAACTCAAGATGTGAAAACTAGAGAAAGAAAATGATAAGTTAGTTCTTTCAATTTTAGAATTGGGACCATACTATCGAATGACAGATGCCTTGTGCTTGTAGCAATTTTTACTTCAACTCTATCCTCATGGATCCTAGGCTCTAATGCTTCGAAACACATGGCCTCATTTAAGGACATGTTTTCTTCCATTGATCCATGCACAAACCCTACCATATTGGGTGATCCATTAGTTTATATCATCCATTTAGATAACAAATAATATCTTACATATCGAAATGAATAGGTAATCAATAGATTTTTTCTTTGTGTAGGAGAATGTTTTATAGATCAAGATATTAGAGATAATATATTGGTTCAAATAAATCAATCAATAGAGGGAGAAGTTGTCACAAATACGGTTCTTATTGATGAATATCTCAAAAATGTCTCTTCAATTACCTCAGTTTCTAGATATTTTTCCCCAACATTCACGAAGTTCCTCATAAAGGCTTCAAAGGAGTTCCTCCATTCAAAGCTTGGAGTGGTAAATAACTAGTATTCAAGCAATTCAAGGCTTTTGAATCTTGTGAATGGGCTCACATTCTTTCCAAGAGAAGGGGCTCACAAAATATTGTAGACATATTACAAGGTCCTTCATCGAGAAATAGTTGCAAGTTCCCTTGGGATTGAAGGCACCTAGAGGGAAATCTCCTTAGCTTGTTGATTCACCATTCTCTTTTTTGGGAAGTGTTTTTTCCCATGAGTTTTTCCCTCTTTCCTCATTTTTTAAGATAATGTTTTATGTACATGGGTACCTAACATGGCTACAAATTTTTGGGACCCATTTCTTTTTTTCATTAGTTTCACCAAGTTTGGTATAGGGGGCCGGTAGAGCATAATAAGCCTCTCCATAGCATAAATCTCTCACCTAAAATCTGATATCTTGTTGTCATTATTAAAATGTTCCAAATTTTACTCAATTTGATCACTTGAGCCAAAGAGCTTCCTCTATAGCTTCAAGGGAGTAATATTCTATTTATAGACCATGGAAGTGATCCTCAACAACTATTTCTTATGGTTGAAGGTGCATCCCTAAGACTAACATTAGTTTCTAGTTGAACTGAAAGTTCTAAAACAAAAATTTCGAAACCATCAACATAAAGGTTAAGAAAAAGAGGTTGTACTTTAAAGGAGGATGAATTGGTCATATCATATTTCTATTAAAAAAACTTGTTGGAAGGATTTTCTGTCGTGAGGCCAACAAGGAGAAATAACCCACACAGAGTGCTTAAAACAGCCATCAGTGTGTTTGAAGTAGTGATCTCTCACAGGAGCGAAGGCCCCACTGCCTATATGGGTTTCCTCTCTACAAGAGAGTTACAATTTCGTGATATGAATTCTGAAAAGGCAATTAAAATCCCAAAAATGTAATGTCACTAATATGAAATGCATAACTAATCTATGATGAAATTTTTAATAGCTATGATAGACAGTTTAGTAGCTGCTAAAAATACAAAGAGTTTAGTAATCACTAAAACAACTTGTAACTACATTAAACTAAATTAGCCTAGCTAATTAATTTCCTATCTGATCTATCCTGCGCAGAAGCATAAAAAAAAAGAAATGGTTGATGTATAAAAGAATAATGGTATAACTAGTTTACTGAAACAAAGATGGAAACATAGTAATATGTTGGAGCACCAATATTTTCAAAATCAAGAAATAATATGTCTGCAAATATTGTTTATACATCATATTTGATAATTAGTTCGAACGATTAAATATGAAAACTTGACCCAGAAAATGGATATAAAAATCAAATTTAATCAACATTCAACACATAAAGAAACATCTTACATAATGCCAGTGAATGTTTGAAACAATTGCACCAATCCTCTCTGGTTTTCAATCTCATTCTCCATAAAAGCTACAAAGTTTCATTGATTCCAAAAAGATGATTGTTGATAGAATCATATCCATATATCAGTGTTCAGAATCAAGGAATTACAAAGAGATAACACAGTATCTAAGAGAAAGTTTCTAACATCCTGGCGACCTTCCTTCTGTCATAAATGAACTACAAGCAGAATACAGGATTAAAAGAACAAAAGTTCTCCAATTATCTGTAGAATCCCCTCTCAATCATCAGAACTTTGAGGTCGAATTTATACATGTAAAAGACAGTGGGAAGGATAGAATCCAATCCCCCAAAACTCTGGTTTGTTCAACAAAAAAACCAAACCGGCCGCAACCAAATTCTGGAAAATTCACCTCTGTTCGGGCACGAATTTGTCCATATATGTTGAGAGATTGCAAAAACTTCATGCGGTTACGGGTTATGGACCCCATTTGGGAAGTGGGTTTTGAACAGAATTGCAACATTCCTCTTGTTTTGCTCGCAATCGGTCCCGCAAAACAACCTCTCTATTATAATACGGGCTTTTGCTGTTGCAAAAACCATCAATTTCATATTCTCCTTCCTCCTGCGTATTAACTGAAGGATTAATATACTGGCTTAAGATATGGAAGATATGCTTGCAAACTGGTGCAATGGATTCCTTTTATTATCAAAGAGATCCCATCTGTTTCTGCTTATTAATCTGGAAAATCAATTTGTCGTTCCAGTTGTAGGTAGTCTCCAATGAATTGGACTGTAGAGTTCACTTATGCTTACGTCTCTCAATTAACCCATCGTAGCTTCACTTTTACACCTACACAACCAAAATATACATATTAAATAATAGCATGAGAGCAAAGCGTATTAATTAAAAAGGATAAAAGAAAAAGCAGTATTGAATTTGTTGCTAATGTGAAATTGCTGTGAAGGAAAAATTTAAAAAAAAGAGGATAAGAATTTCCCTTTCACGTTAACTCATCTCACATGCAGTGTATTGGTATCCTGAATGGTAGAAGACATAGCGTTATTTTTACCGCAATCTGGTTACCATTATACAGTGATATTGTGTCGTCTTAGCAAGGTGAGTAGGTGGCTGGAAGTTGCATGTCCTTGTATGTGGATTGATAAAACGGAACAGTGAACTGGGTTTTCCTTATTAACCTTGGGCTCAACGCCTTGGTAGAACTATAATTTTACCATACATGGAATCATGTCTAAAATTTCGGGCTTTTGAACCGGTTCTTTGGGTGGCCGGATCAGCTTAATACCACATCGCCCAATATTCTGATGATACAAACTGAGATCTCGCAACTCGATGGATTAAGAGTTCGTTGAGGGAAAAAAGTAGATTTCTCCCACAATCTCAGCGATTTGCTTTCTTCAGTAACTTGCGAAAACTGGTGATGTGGTGGCAAATGGAATGATCTCACTTTCAAATTTATCACGATGTGATAACAATTTTGATACTATCTCCATTTTCCTTGAAAGAAATCAACATGTGGCATTTTCGGCATCTAAGATTTTGATGGGCAGGTGAATTAACAAATTGATGAGAGTTTGCTTTGATTTCTGTAGTATTTGGTGCGTTATGACTTCTCCACAAAATTCTCGGCTAATATATGTTGGGAACAGATATTCAACCTCTATCAAAGAATATGTCTTTTGGATGAGCAGGTCAACAATATTTTAACTGCACTTTCCTTCTTTCACGATTTAGTGGCAAAGGATTCTAGATATATGTGTTATTCCCTCTTGAAATATTCATTATCTCTCTCCCTTCATTGACGTCGTCATGAACTTACACTATCTCCAAATAAATGGTTAATATAAAATAAGCATCACATATTTTTTAATAAACTATGCATTCTATATAACATCTGTGAAGATTTTTTTTTCACACGTTAAACATTGCTATACTTTAATATTAAGTATATGACGAGAAATTACAACAAAAAAAAGCCCATCCAATGGAAAAGGAAGAGTAAATACAACGCCAACCAATGACAAGGAAGAGAACAACCCCCTGGGCCAGAAGAGAAATACAATCCATAAGAGAAAACATAAGATAAACATCTACAACCAATAGACCAAGAACCAAACAGCTACCAGTCGCTACAAAGTCGGATACCACATCCAAAGAGCCAAAATAGAAAGCAAAAAACTAAAGAGCCATGAACAACATTCATGGACCGTACAAAAAAAGGTTTCCAGACTCCCAGAGAACATTTGCAGCCCAAAATTCAAAAAATAAGTGGCCTTCCAATGCTGAAAGCGCCCGTTTCGACAAAGCATCCACTTGAGAATTCTCATCCCTGAGAATGTGGAGGAATTGAATGTCATCCAGTTCCAGAAGGAGAGTTTGGATCTTCTCCAACCAAGGCCTGTGAGATATAACATTTAGAGGCCCTAGTCCATTAACCCAATTCACCACCACAAGGGCATCCCCAACAATTTGAGAAAGCTTCAACTGTCAGAATTTAGCAAAATATAAGAGACTCCACAGGGAGCAGACCTCACATTGTGTATTTGTACCAATTCCCACATTCAACCAAATGTTAAAATAAGTGTGATCATTCAAATATATAAATGCACCAGTACCACAAGATGAAGCCGAGTCTTGGGAGGCCCCATCAAACTTCCCAAAAGACCCTGGAAAAGAAATAGAAGGATCCCTGCAAATCTATGAATATTGACCATCCTTTGAGGAATCCCACAGCTCGAAATGTGCCGCCAACGCCTTCCCTACCACCCAAGTAGACAAAATGTGTTTTCCTTCAAAGATGGCCAAGTTCCTGGCCTTCCATAGATTTATTATAGAAAAGGCCAATTTACAATTATTTGAAAAATATTTTAAAGACAAATTCATAATCGTATTTTTGTCTTTCCAAAAAGGCCCAATTGCTATATCGTTAAACATTTTCTATGGTTATTTGATCTATGAGGTGGGGAGTTACTTAGAGTGATAGAAAATGTAAGGATCTTGGGATAGGTACCTCAAAAATTCAATTCTACTTTCATTGATTTGATCCAGAATTTGATAAGACAAATAATTTTGATAAATTTAGTTCAATTGTACTATGTAGTTGCATATATAAAATAATTGCAAAAGTATTGACATTGAAATTTGAGACTTAAAGTGGTGCTCTCATATTTTTATGAACCAAATCCTTAAATTACCATGACAAAAGAGTACAAACCATGTAAACCAATGTAAACATAAAGTACAAATCCAATATAGATAAGGTAGATTGTTTACACAATAAATCCTTAAATAATAGGATAATCTCCTCCAAATACCCCAAGATATTCATACATCTATTTCACATGTTTCCTCAACAATGACTACATCACCTCTATATACATATTCACTCATTGCACGTGAGGCCCCTTCATTAGGATTCCCACTATTACATATAGATTTACTTCATTAAATATATATTTAACCCATATCCTCCCCCTCCACCTTGGTGTCATATCATATACATTTAACCCCATGTATTCTCCCTTGGGCCATAACATAGTACCCTACTTCAAAAAGCTTTGTCCTCCCAAGATTGTAGTTAAGGTATTTATATGTTATGAAACCAATTAATATGATTTCCTTATATTCCTACTTTCTTGTTTCCATTAATGAGGATCCATCCATCCAAAATTGATTATTTTAATTCTTAATCCTTGATAGTTGGTCATTGCATATTTTTGATTCCATGTGTTCTTGTTGTAACTTCTCCAGTTTGTTGTGGTTTTTGGTCTCTAATAATATCTTGTTGAATAATGGTTTTGTGATGCCATGTTCCACGAATATTTTCGATTATTCCATGTTCTTCATAAGAAGTGTTGATGTAAATATTATTGTCTTTCTTGGAATCCTTCTTGGTAATTAGGATGTTAGTATGGTTTCACATTTGATGGTTTCTCTTCCTTCTTTGCATTCCCATCATTAATCTTCATTTCATAAAGAATTAAATCCTATACCCTCTATGCTTGGTCTTTGATTACTCTTGCCTTTGAGAAAATACCCTCATATTTGACATGTACATCTTTAAGTTGGAGCTCAAATTCCTCAAGTATTTTTTTGGTGTCTTTTTAGAATCTTGTCTTCCTTCTCCTTTTGAAGCTACAATGTGAAGCCATCCATCATTTTTTTATGTCCTTCTTCAATTTTAGATTGCATTTCTACTTTTACATCATCTTAATTTAGAGATTTTTCAACCTTCTTGCAAATTTCCTCTTCAAGTATTTTGGTAGTCTCTTCATCTAATGTCCTTTCTATTTCTTTATTTTGACCATGCTTCTTTTCTTCTTTTAATCTCTTGACCTCGTCTAATATTTTTTTATTATAGTTTTGTAATATACATATTTCTCTTTTTAATTCTTCCCTCAACTCATAATTTTCCTGTTTTTCTTTACCATTAGATTCATTCTTCAATTTATGAATATATTTACTAAGTGATTCATTGAGGATATGCATATTGGGTGAACCCATGAAGATGGGTGTGTATTTTGTGAGAATCGGGTGCCCGATAAACATAGCGGAAGCTATTTGGCTGAAGAAATAAATTTATTCGGCAGAATAAATATGGTTATTCGATCAAATAAACTATACATTATTCAGCTGAATCACCATTAATGGTTCACCATTAAAAATAACGAAGACCTAGAATTGTGTGCAAGGCAGTTCCGACCAAGAAAATTGTCCAACATTTTTTTTTGTTTATTCGGCCGAATTATTATTCGGTCGAATAATTATTCTTCATAAAATCTCGGTTGCGGCCATCGTTTTTCATTTTTTCTGCCTGCACCTGATGGACCCCACCTGCACCTAGACCCCTCCTGCAGTTGGACCTTGTCCCCTCCTATTGTTGGACCCCACCTGTTTCTTGACCCTGACATCGCCTTTCTTCCTCCTATATCTCCCTTCGGTGTGGAGATCTACCACCCTGTGTTTGGCCACCCCGTGTTTCACCACCTTTTTGTGTAGCGCAAAGGTTGACAACGTCCATTTTGCAAGTTGGCGCTTAGCATGGAGTTCGACAACGTCCATTTTGCAGGTAATCAACGTCCATTTCTCAATTTAGTTTTTTTTTTAGTTTTTTTTTTATATCTAATCATTTTTTTGGTTATTGGCAGGAAAATCGGTTTCGACTCTTTGGTGTTTAGCTTCGCCCTTGGGATCTAGTGTTTGGTTTCGATCGGTACAGTGTTCGTAGCTTCGGGTGCCAATCATTTTGATATCTCCCTTAATTGAAAAAAGAACATGTATGTCTCACCAGTGCGAAAAACTTCCACGGTTGGATCATTTAGAATCTTTTATAAATTTATAAATTTTATTGTATTGAGTATGAGTCTGGATCAATATGCAAAAATAAGAACTGTGTAGATCTTATTATAATTTCGTTTTCAAATCGGTCATGAACAGAGTATTATTGTGCTAAATCGCATCCACTATACATTATAATAAATAATATAAGGAACTATGCACTCTTAATTAAAAAAAAATCTCTGTATTTTATCTCATAAACTAAAAATCCCCCGAGGATTGGATCTCTGCATTCTTTTTAATTCACTAATGTCTCTATATTTTCTCATATCATAAAAGAATGACTAGGGCCTAATATTAGATTGCAAATCGTATGCATGTTTGTTTTTTAGCTCTACGTTTATCGGTTGATTAATATAGGTCATTTCTGAATCTATTCAACTCTGTGCCTCATTTCCTTTACCCAATAACTTTTAGATCAAGTTTAGTTAACGCTGAAATTCCTTATGGGATTGATTTGCGAGGACCGTTTTTCACTTGGAATAGTCGTAGATCCTTCGTGAGAGATGAAACTTGTTCTTATCTTTGTCAAGTGACCTTGATTGACCGCATTACAACTATCTGAACTTTGTGTATCATTTTGTTTCATAACTTTTCTTTTGTAGAGCATATAAATTGATGACCTATAGGATGCGATACACATTTAAATAGTATGTTAAAAAAAAAGTGAATTGAATTAAATCTCTGTTATGTTGTAGAAAACTCGATGTCCTTATTGGAATTTAACTACATGTGTTTTTACCAACTAAGGCTTAGATCCACGTTTGTGAAACAATGGATTGTGTGTCGACTCTAACCATTGGAACAAATCGAAGTTGGTCAATTAATATATTCATATTTACAGCCCTTTTCCACTAGATTTTTTTGCTGACAGGATCCAAACTTTTAGTGATATTATTTTTGGTGTTTCTAAATCTATCCACAGTTGAGTTCAATTTTTATTGTTTATGTTTCCCCAAAGCATATTTTATTGGACATGTTCTAGTTTGTGGAAAATGTGCATTTCATTACATGCCTATGTTGCTTGTATTTAATTAAAATATTTGTTAGAACTAGAGAGCAAATACTAAAACACCATCCTCTGCCAGAAACACTTGTGACATTTTGATTTTCGTTTTGTGTTAGAAGGAACAAAACATAAATTTAAGCATCCCTTGTGGACCATTTTTGCAACCAAACTTAATTACCTCATTCTATGGATATTCGTGAACAAGGAGGTAGAATTGTTCCATGAAAACAACCTCTCTAAACCTATAGGTGATAATATGGTGATAGCCAGTAGGCTAAGTAACACAACCTCCTTTCATAATTTTTGGAAAAGAAAGCCACCTTTCATCGGAATTAAAAATCCATAGGGATAGGATTATTCGATGGTAGAAGTGTTTGAGTCGAAAAGATGTAAATGGAAAACTTCAAGTTCAAACCCCCTTACGGGAAATAATTTTTTTATTTTTATTTTTATTTTCGTCAAATAGACAAATATAATTAATTTTGAAATGGAGATGTCACAAACATCTCTATTCATGAACAAAGTTCATGTATGTTCATGAACAGAGATGAACTCTGTTCATGAACATAGTTCATGAACTTGCCTTCCCTCTGTGTCGGGTGGGAAATCGTAGGATATTTTGATGAATTTTTTCATTCATGTATATATCTATTGAACCAACGTAGCATATGAACCCGAAGCTTTAGCCCTAACCCATCCCTTTATACTTTATCCAACCTTTTGTTACAAGCAAGGAGTTTTAAAACCTAAACCTTTTAATGTAAAAGTTTTATTTTTTCAAAAGTAGCAAATATACTTATGGATATATATATTGGATTGCTACTTGGGTTAGATCTCTCTAGCTTATTATCATGTGTGACTGGTAGTGTGCCTATAGATCAGATCAACTGTAAATATTTTATCGAGGGTTAACACTCTACCACATTGTTTGCGAATTTAATTTGCAACCTAAAATAATGAGGATATACCTCGCTGGTGGGACTTTCTTAAATCACTTAAACACCTAACCCAAAAAGGTACATGCTCCGTAAAAATCCATCCTATAAAATACTTTTAAATTAGGATCATCCTGGGGAAGGTTTGCTCGTATGCTGATTGTCTGCATTAAGAATAAATAAAGTAGGTTAAATTAAAGGAATTAAATAAAACTATTATAAAAAGATTGAGACTAGTCATTTTCCAATATTTGAGATAATTGCATGAAATTATATATATCTATCTATCTATATATATAGATATAGATATATATATAATTATGCTCTTCATTTATGTTATATTGTTTTAATGTGTAATTACCTTTTTGATAAGGTGAGCACAAGTTTCAACCGCTTTTTAAGATATTTCCTTATATAAACTTTTGTTCATCGACGGAGTTCATGAACAGACATAAAGAAAAATATAATTCAATTCAATTATTTTAGTAGTGTTAATATTTTTAATGTTATTATATTAGACTTGATAGAACAATTGTTAAGGGACTAAGCTAATGGTACTTCAATGAAGTGATCCTTATCATATTAACACTACTAATATAATTAAATCATTTTAGTAGTGTTAATATTCTTAATGTTATTATACTTAGACCCCCATTAAATATAATGAGTGAGAAGGAAGAAAGACCACATTGGTGCACCTCTTTCTTCTTCACATTGACTTAGCCACTTTCAAATCACAAACTATAAAATAGATAATAAGTGTTGGCCCACCATAGGGATGAACTTTATTAACACGACTAGACTGATATAGAAAATAAAAAGTAATGTATAGAACTCCCCTTGACATGGGTGTTGTACCTAAAATGGTTGGATGGTCAAAATTACAATTGATCATAATAACACTTTCAATCTTTATTTTGTCCTATATAACATAATATCTTTTCCTGGAAGATTAGGTTAAGTGTTTGGAATGTTAAAATATCAAAACATGTAGAATTTGAATATGTTATGAGTTGTGATAGTGGTGTAAATGTAGATATCATGTCAAATGGAAAGAGAAGAGTCTTTGAGGCAAAAGCGTAGGAGGTCATCATGGTCATCAGGAATTGGTGTCTCGACTCATAATCAAAGGTTGTCGGCTTCACCTTGGGATTCAAGCTTATTGTATACTTCACATTCATCTAATCATTGGGGATGCCAAAGGGGTATAGATGATTCCCCTGTATATTCTGTGGGAGAACGTCGATCTCGACCTTCTGTTGGTATGAGCATTTATGTTTTAATACATGTATCAATTGTATCTTTGTGCATGTTCAAAACGTCTGTACATGTTTACACACAACTGTGTTTGTATTTGAAGCAGAGCAAGGTTCAAAAGAGGCTCATGATTATACACAGGGGGACGAAGTTCGAGCAAGGAAGACAGATGTTGAACCAGATGTGGGTGTAGAGCAAGGTTCAGAAGAGGCTCCTAATTCTACACAGAGGGACAAAGGTCGAGCAAGGACGACATATGTTGAATTATATATGGGTTGTACACCCATAACAACTTATCCATTTGATTTACCTAAGGAGCTTCCATGGAAAAGTGGTGTTCAACAAACGACCCTTGAAAGTTGTAGATCTCACTAGGACAAGTTGCAACATGATCTTTCTAGTTCGGATCTCCCTCCAGAGAGCAACCAAAGTCTAGAGATTGTTTTGTGATTATTGCAAAAATTCATTGAGGCATATGAGGATCTCAAACCAACTACAAATGATTTTTTTGAATTGATGCGGAGGAGAAGAGCACAAGTGATGGGTTTGGCCAAGTGGGCTGTTGTGAAGGAGAGAGTGACCAAAGAATAGGCCAATTCAATGTTTAACTTCAAAGAAGGCCTAAAGCAAAAAATGTTGAAAGTGCAATATTTCAAGCACCCTGAACTTGCACATCTAATATATGATTAGCTCCTTGCAGACTATGGTCAGTTTCCATGGAACGATGAGGTTCCTAATCATTTCGCCATATTTTTTTATGTGGATGTTTTTTAAAATATGAAGCCAGACTATACCAATCTTCATTCTGAATTTTATGGAGTTGGAAAGGGTCGAATATACGATAAAAAATGTGCTCTTAGATATCCCACAACTCTTCGAACTCCACCCCAGATATCTCACCCACCTAGGATTGTGACATTAAAATCGGAGATGGATCCCACATCCCAACTTGGGACAACTGCAAGGGATTCTGTTGTCGAAGGTTTAACGTTGGGATTTGTAGGAGTTGATGTGGGATTGGTTTGAGAGATGGCTCGAGCCACTATTCGTCAAAAGTTTATTTACAAAATGAATGATGAGGTAGATTGAATGAGAATTGAAGATCTTAGGGATTATGCTAAGATTAGTCACGATACAGCTTCAGATGTCCTATCCAATGACACATCGAGTATAGGAGAGGTCTGTTTTTAATGTACATACAATCTATTTAATTGTTTTATTCATTTTGAATTGAACTTTTTGTTACATTATATCTATGACATTATGTCTTTTTTTATGTATAGTAATAAATACATTACGTAAATGTTTATTGGTTGCAGTTTTCTAGAATGTTGAATGAACATAATTTTCAACTCTCCATGAGTGAAAATGTAGAAGAGCATCTTAGAGAGGTATATTTATTATTTACATATTTATATTTATGTTTAAAAGATATTGTATGATTTTTTTTAATTTTAATTTATCTATGTATCTTATTGTTAATGTGACGTATCCATGCAAGTTCATTTAGATTCCAACTTTTTGGATGATTTTCCATCTCTTGTGAGCTCATGATTGATTTTTTTTATTTTTTTATTTTTTTTTTCAGTTTTAAGTGAATTATTTAATTTTAGTTTATTTTGCTTGCACAATGTTTTATTTATTAACAAAATTTAAATTTTAGGGAACACAAGAACATATGGAAATTGGTGGTGAGGATATAGGTTCTTTGATGGATGTGGATATTGGCACTAAGGCAATTTTGTTAATAATTGAACTATTCTTTTCAAAAAAAATAATTATAAGTTTAATATTTTATTTTTTTGAATTTAGTTTAAAATTGTTTGAATAATTTATGAGATTCATAATTTGCTTTTATACATGTTGCATATTGGGTCTCTTTGAGGCAAAGAGAAAATTCGAGTGGATGATAGTGGTGGAATTTCATTCAGAGAATGATTTTTATTGGTCTTTTTTTGTTTTCCTATTTTACCATATTGCATATATCTTCATGTTGATACATATGATGTAGTTGTTTTGGTCATCCAGGAACTTTATTTTTGGATTATATATGTATATTGAACTCACATGTTCAAAATGCTTTTTTTTTTGGATTATATGCACGTACATTGATCTTACATATTTTGTATTTGATTTGAATGATCTAACTTTTTTTTTGGCTAATTACATAGCATACTTTGTGTGGTAAATGATTAGAATATGATTTTGTATGATGTTCATAAGTGTATGTTCAATCTTGAAATGGTTATAAAATATATTAGTACACATGTTTTAATGTTTAAACTACTTTATTTTATGAATAATATAAAGTTCATGTGATTATTGTTGGAGCCTGTCCTCACAAACTGGAATATTTTAGATCACTGTGTGATGTAGAACAACACTATTTAGCTGATGTACCTTCTTTTTGTGATTTTTAGATTGCCAATTTTATGTAAAGTAGACATTAATTATTTGTTGTTTTAAATTAGTTCATAGAATATAGTGTTTTGTAGTTTTCACTCCTGAAGCTTTCTTTATTGAATTTCAGTATATGCTAGCCTCAAGTTTTGATAGGTGCAATCTAAAGTTACAAGTTTTAAGACCTGCAAGATTTAATCCTTGAGTGTAGATTTGTAGTATTGACAATTTTTGAATGCATACATTTGAATTTTTTAGTGCAGATGTAAAAATCTATGAGTGCAGATGTAAAATATTTTCAGTGTAGATGTAAATAAAATTTAGTGAAGGTTTCAACCCTCTTGGTTGTCTTTTAATATATGATATTGGTTTCAACAATAAACTTGAATTTCATATAAATGATAACTTGAATTTTATATAAATGATTCATACTTTCAATTTTTAACTAATTATTCATATGTTCAATGTTCAGGTACCACACTTTTGTAGTTGATGAACTATAGATGCTGCTGAAATCATGGAAAATGAGAATTTAACGATTTTTTGTTTTTTAATCATAAGCAAAAATTTTAGGATTGTGAATCTTATGCTAAATTAGAGCAATGATTTTAGACAACAATTTGATGAATTTTCATCGGTTTGTTGTAAATAACCATTGCTCTAATTTAGCATAAGTTTCACAATACTGTAGTCCTTGTTTCTGATTAAAAATTAAATGATTGTTATCTTCGTTTGCCATGATTTTAGTTATGCGAACTTAACTAGTTATGTTCAATTTCATCATCATATAAAATCAAATCTTCATATAATCCAGATCAAATGGAACTAAATTCTATCTACATAAGTGAGATATTGTCAAGAATTCAAAATAAGATCTTCATATAATCTAGATCAAATGGACCTAAATTATATTTACACAAGTGATATTATCCTTGTGCATGTATCATTTATTTAAAAACCATAGGTGAGAAAAGTTCCAAAAAAATCATGGATCATATTCATATGAATTGTTCATCCCACTACAAAGCCACTAATGGATCAACCCATTTAATGGATGAAGAATACTAATTTCCAATTACTAAATACATTAGAGAAACATGAAATGGATTCATCACAATCCAAATCTTTTCATGAAATTGCACATTAAAGACCACGTATATTACCCTAAAATCCTTCAAATTCAATCAAGGTCAAATGGTTTTAACTATACAACCACATATCAAAATTTATAAGGATTCCAATTTAGGATTTTATTCACATACTTAAATACCATAGATCCCTCAATTTAATGGACTCAATCAACTTAATCTAATACTTGTAAAATTACATTTGCATTCAACATTCCATAGTTGAAATAGAACATTTTTCAACTTTTCCAACTTTTATTAAAGTTCTCATTACCAAATAATTATCGAATCGATTTCAACATGCTAAAATACAATCATTTAAACTCTTATTCTAGTTCCCATTCAAGATCATAGTCATAGTTCTAAATATAAAAATATTTTTTACACAACATTTGACATGCACAAAAACATCGATCAATTCATTTTCAATATAGTTAAAAACATTGCAATGGAATGTCATCCTCAATTATTCGTTCATGGTCATATTTGGACAGTTTCCATTTTCTAGTTTTTAATTTTTTTTTCGATGGAACTTGTACCAATTTTATTCGAGATGCGCATACTAAATGACTATATTGACAACATATAACATCAGGTTCATAATCTTGAAAGTAGACATAATTTTCAGTCATATGGGTCTGTTGAAGAAAAAAAAAAACATTTTAAAATGATGAATCCTCTCTCATATGTAAATCCTTTGTCATTGTAGTCCTCCAATAAATTCATCTTTCTTTCAATGCATCGCATCAAATAATATTTCACCTTTTCTTTGTTGTCTAAAGGTGCAATCACAGTGAAAACATCTCCTATGCAAATTACAATTGACATCAGGGTTTTTAAATCAAGTAAATTGACTATACACATAAGGTGATGGACAACAATGAACAATCAACAAATCAGTTGTAAGTTCATTACCTTCTCTAACAAGATTTGAAATTCTATTGCCATCAGATGATATTGCTATTTCTTCTGATTCTAATTCTTCTAAGCTTGCTAGTGCCATTTTTCCCTTTGGATTAATCTCTATGTGTTTCCAATGTTTTACGTATTTGTTCGTTATGTTTTCACAAACTTCTCTAGATTCAACATTTTCAGTGCAAATATGACAAAAGCATGATTGCTTTCTACTGTCAAATGCAAACACGTTTTGGAAGGATTTTGTTTGAATAGAGTGTAAATATCTAGTCCCATGTATAATGTTAGCCTCATATTGGATTGATCTATCTATATATTGGATTCCAATAATCCAAAAGAACCTACACAATATATGATAAATCACAAAGGACAATTTTTAATGTTAGTGTACATATACTTAAATGATAGACTTGCAAATAACATTTTTTAAATTGACAATTAATATAAATTAAAAAAATCGTGTACATACTTGCGCACATCTTTTGATTGTTGATTGTAATCATGGCTTAGATGTAATTTACACCATTGGACAACCTCTGCAGCTGAATGAAAACACGCAGAAGAAT
This sequence comes from Larix kaempferi, assembly GCA_027924585.1. Classification (NCBI taxonomy): domain Eukaryota; kingdom Viridiplantae; phylum Streptophyta; class Pinopsida; order Pinales; family Pinaceae; genus Larix; species Larix kaempferi. Next base: position 62,873 of record BSBM01000053.1, on the reverse strand, counting down.
GGTTCATTTTCCATCTTCGAAGTGCTCTTTTTACGCATGCTCCTACACCATCATGTTCACCTTTTCCATGTCCAATTTCAAAGAAATTCGAGCGATGTTTAATGTTCAATGCTTTATGAAGTCGACATAACCAAAAAAATGATCGTGAATATTTAAATTGTCTCCCTCATGCATCCGACCATATCCAATGTTAATTGAATTTAACTTCACATCTTTTTAATGAATCATAAAATATATTTTCAATACAATGCTGAACAAAATGTGTATCATGTGTACGATCATCACTGATATAAATATAATATTCTTTAATCTCATCTCGATTGTCACACGTTCTTTCAATGCCATCAACATCGTGTTGAGAATGTCTATATAGAACATGGACAAATATTGAAACTTGGTCAGGATGGTAGTATTCACTTTGTATCTCTTTTGTGTAGCAAATGTGTAGTTTTCTGCAAAATCAACCACAGACAAATTGTTCCAGGTGGAAAAATTTCACGAGACTATTTGAATTGGAGGTCTTTCCATCTTGCTCTATGTGAATGCTTGGTGTATTTATAAATTTCACTTTCAAATTTCTTCAGAAAATGTGCCACACATATTTTAACTTCTCACAAATCAATTCATTTGGAATGTGCATCACTAGAACTTGTAGCATAATTGTTGTATTCATATCTTATGTAATCAACGGTTACATTTGACAGCGATTGATCATCATCAATAGGATATTTATTGCGGAATATAACCAGATTTACGCAATGATGACAATGTTTTCCATTGACACATTTCTTATTGTAAAATAGTTCATCGTAATCTCTCTCACATAGAATTTGAGATATGAATTCACGTATTGTGGGTGGAGGCGGTGAATTTGTCTAAAACATTTTACCAAATTCAAGAAAAATGTCGTAATATAATTCAAATTGCACATGATAACGACAACAACATGTGTCACGTATAGTAATAGGTCTAACATACCATGGTTTTTGTTGTGCAAATGATATTAATTCCCCGATGATCCTCCTTGAATTTATTGAACAATTGTACTTGTGTCATTTCCATTATATGTTTTGCATGGCTTTCATATACATTTCGTGATACTCTACCATATCACATCCCTTGAATTTGGTGAAACTCGAGCATGTTCCAACCAATATTTATGTACAATATATTTAACACCTTCTCCCATTCTATCTTTGTAAGGTTGTCTACAAATAATTTTCCAACAAGCAAGTTCAGCATTTTCATCTATTTGCATTCTGAATTTGTTATGTTTGTATAATGGCTTTCTTGAGGTTTCTATTGTTTTTGCTAGTTGTGTTGTCAAACGATTTTTTCTAGTACTAGCAAAAATAATTGCTATCTAAATTGCTCTACATGCAGCTTTGGTATCTTTCTTCTTGGATTTTCGAAATTTTTTTATTGCATCACTTATATTTTCTATCACATTATGTTTCAATTTCAACTCTTTTGTTTCCTTGTGAATAGCCAATAATGATGTAGCACCTTTTAACTTCTTGGACACTAATAAACATCTCAAAATTTTCGATTGTCCTGCTATTGAATATTCTTTGAGAATATCATCATAAATTTGCATAACACGATATCATGCAACATGTATGGATGTTTTTTCTCCATATTTGTCGCAATCAATGTCTTCTAACATTTCATCAGTAATGGTGAAAGTACCTATACATCAAGTAAAATTTAATTTAACATATATCGAAAAATAGAATTCATTATAAAAAATGAATTTGGAAAATACATGATATATACAAACCAAGTCCAATTTTTGGATCTTGAACTTGGTCTTCAATATTAACTTCATCAGCATTAGCATGTAAATCCCTATCTACATCTTCAACAATGGTCTCTTCAGCTTCAATTTTTTCTTCTTGTACTTTATTTTCAATTTCCATTTCATCAACATTATCGTGTAAATCTGTATTTATATCTTCAATAATTGTCTCTTTTGTTTCTACAATCCTTGTTTTTTTGGATTGATATTTGAGTTTTTATCTTTCCTTATGAGCATCATCATCACGTTTACGATCACTTTTTCTTTAGCGGTTTCTCTTACTACCGATGATTGTTTAATCTGTAGAGGTTAAATTAAAGAATCATCACTTTATAGTAAAAAAATAAAAATTTAAGATTTAAAAACAGTTACAAAATTTATAAAAACATGAACTGAAATTTACTTCACCTTATAAAAATCTTGTAAGAGTCCTTTGAAAAAAAACTCCTTAGAAAGAAATTTCCTTTGAAAAAACCCCTTGACAAGAAATAATAAATCTCCTTGCAAAGAAATAAAAAATCCTTGTAAAGAAATCTCCTTTGAAGCAAAACTCTTTGGAAAGAAGTAAGAACTCCTTGGCAATAAATCTCCTTTTAAAAAACCCCTTGGAAATAAATAAGAACTCCTTGGAAAAAAATCTCCTTTGAAAAAACCCCTTGGAAAAAAAACTCCTTTGAAAAACCCCTTGGAAAGAAATAAGAACTCCTTGAAAGAAATCTCCTTTGAAAAAACCCCTTCAAAAACATTTTATAGAGACATCTATGAAAAACAAAAGATGAGAAATATTGACTCCTTTAGTTTTATTTATACAATTATAAGTAATTTAATATCTTTTTTCTTTTTTTTCCCGACCAACGAAAAATATTTTGCGTTTCATTTTTCAGTCGAACAACCGTTGTTATTTCTAACAGTTTGGTAACAAAAAATAGTTATTCGACCAAATAATTATTCTGTCGAATACTATCTGAGACCTTAAAATTTCACAGTTTTCAGTTTTCTCTATTTTCGGAAGCGAAAAACCATCTTTTACAGTGCAAATCGACTGTCGGACTTGATACCGTTAGTTTAGTCATTGAATCTACTCTCTGTTGGTATAGATTTTGTTTTGTTTAGGTGAGATATGATAATTATAATTATTTTTTTGTTAACATGTGTTCAGTTTGGTTTCATCGCTTTCAGAATGAGGTGAAATGAAAAATTCATAACTTTAAAAATACACCATAAACAAAATTGAAAAACATATGCTGCAGTTAATTGTAGTGTCTACTTCAAAAGGGTATTCTTAGATGTTTTATATTTAGTGTAAATTGAGAGAAATGTCTCGTCAAAACAAACATGTTTAAAATCGACGACCTTTTCCCATTGATCAAATTCAAAAAAATATAATTATTAGTATATAGATCCATTGGTTAAAAAATTATAGTCATGTAGTAATACATTTTGTGTAGATTGTCGTAGCATATTGTTTTTTGCAAAACACAAGTTTAACAATGATTTTAGGCCCATAAAAAACATGACTATTTTTTAGTCCCTTCATTTTATAAGAACATACTGTCAAACATTTTCCAAATTTACATATCAAATCTCAATAAACAAATTTGAAAAAATTATGAATAGAAAGCTAACATAATTCTCTAAAAGTTTTCTTTTTACTGAAAAGTTAAATTCTAAACAAAAATATCACTTTTGTTTGCCCAAAGTTGAAAAACATGAAAAAATCATATTTATTTTCTCATAAGACTCCCCAAAATAGACACCCATCTCCATGGATTCACCCTATTATACAACTCCTCACCCTTTTTCTTAATTCATCTTTTTCTTCTATTAAATCCTCTTGAATTTTATTTATCTCTTCCATTTTTTAGTCCTTGATCCATATTTTTAAGAAAAGTTCTGGAAATACTTCCCATGTAGTAATTAGTCTAGTACTTTTATTAATACTCATCAACCACTTCCAAGATTCATAATAAAAAATAATACTTGCACACAAAGGAGTATTACCATTTTTGTTTTTCTTCCTCAATCATTCCATAGGATTGATTTCTTTTTTATCTTCATTGCCACTAAACGTAGGTATTGCCATTTTTGTCATTTTTCTTAATTGAGGCCTAATCAAAATCCACAAATTCAAACCTCAATATATTGAAAATTGTATCAAAATTTTATAATATAATTTTCTCAACATATAATCTTGCCTTTCCTCTTTCCAATGGTGATTTTGAATCACCCTAATTGGACCTCCCGATCAAAATTTATGTCAATTTTAAAATAGTATGCCTTTTAAAACCCTGATTTCGAGACTATTTGGCTAGCCGACCTTCTGCCTCAAGTAACTCTAAAATTTTCGCCCCTTTGAGTCTGAAACGTTTTTCCTGAATTCTATTCTCTACAATTCCACGGGTTTGACCCAATTTTGATGTGACAAGAGATAGTTATGGTAACTTTACCAAAACTTGTTATTCTTGTCTATTTCAAGAGAGCTAACTTGTAGGGACTAACGCGTGTCTGGTTTTCCTTTTCTGGTTCTAAAATTTGTACAAAAAGCACTATGGTCCATCTTTCTTTATATGAAATAAGTGCATTCAATTTGGATCCTTTAAGCTTTAGATATAAAAAATTTACCCATGACACTTGTTTGAGACCAGTGTTTAGACTAGTCAAAAACCCTAACTTCTTTGGACTATAACTCCAAACGTATAATGAAATAGGACCTAAAATTTGAACCAAAGATAATTTTATGTGTAGTCTGAGGTGCCTCCAATTTTTTTTGTCTAAAAAATCCCTAAAAATGTTATGAAACAAGAACAATAGTTACTAGAGATGCATGCTGCAAATTGTGTGTCAAAACACTGATGCAAAAGGTTTGTATCAGTTCATGCATTATCATTAACTTAGAAGATGATTACAATGTGTAACAATGGAAATAATAGACTAGCAATTCGAATCATAGGTGATTCGAATTGAATGCATGAGAGTGGATTACTTGGCAGTTAACACCACTTGACACATCAGTTAACCACTTAACTACCATGTAATTGACTCTAACAGACTCTGCAACTATCAAACTAATTCTAATTGAATCCATAACTCAATTGAATGCCCAAAATTAGGGGAGGGCACCTTTCTGACTCCGGTTAACTAATTTTTATGTGAAATAACACTAGATTAGGTCAAACTGAGTAGGAGGGTGCCTTTCTGACTCCAATTAGTTCAATATAATAATAAGTGCTATCAGTTGGACTGATTAGGGTGTTTTAGTCATTCAAATCACCCCAATTGGCTCCCCAAATGATGGAGGAGGCCCAATTAACTGATATTGATGGCCCAGTTGACTCCCTGAATGAAGGAGGAGGCCCAGTTCATTGAAACTGATGATCTGTTGATGATGTAAGCACATAATTGACTCAAAATACTTAGGATAAGTGGTAAATTAGGTTGTTAAGCCAAAATAAATGATGTTTTCTTGGAAAATGACTCCAACAACCCCCACTTAAGCTAATCTCATGTGTAGGATTAAAATAAAATAATAGAATGGCTCTGGCAATAAAGGCCATAGGTCACCGAGTACAGAAATAATCCAAAAATGCTCAAAAAATATAAGTGAGGAAAGAGGAAAAAACCCAGTGGGAAAGAAAACTCCCCCTAAAAATGAACATTGAAGGATCTAATCTATCCTCACTATAGTAGAACTTTCCCCCAACAATGAACGGAGGTAAGAGAAATTCTTCTCAGTGAAGCTCTTGGTGAAGATGTTTGCAATTTGCTCTTTTGTAGGGCAATATTGAAGTACAATGGTTCTATCATGCACAAGCTCTCGGATGTAGTGCATGTGGATATCTATATGCTTGGTACTCTGTATCTAAACTAGATCTATCGAGATCTTTATAGCACTCTGATTGTCACAAAAAATGACAGTAGAAGTGGTGCTACCAATATCAAACTCTGCTAGAATACCCTACAACCAAACTGTCTGAATGTACGCATTGATTGCTCCTCGATACTCTGCCTCTGCTGAAGATAAGGAAATGGTAACCTACTTTTTGCTTGACCAAAAAATAGGCCCTGTTCCAATCATGAAAACATATCCGGAAGTGGACTTCCAATCAATGATATCACCTACCCAATCTGAATCAGTGAATCCAACCAAGTCAAGATCAGAATATGCAATATAGTGAATGCCAAAATGTCTCGTACCCTGCACATAATGCAAGATCCTTTTGTTTTCTTTCCAGTGAATCTCATGTGGATGACACATGTACCTTGACACAACACTTACGGCATAAGAAATATCAAGCCTAGAGTGTGTCAGATACAAAAGACTACCAATCAATTGTCGGTAAAGTGTAGAATCCACCAACGGTGTAGAATCACCATCCTCAAGACTGATTCCTGAGAGGAATGGTAATGGTTCCTCTTTAAATTCTTCCATATTAAAATTATATAGTAGGTCCAAAGCATATTTTGATTGGGAAATCATTATCCCATCAAAATTATGAGTGATCTCAAGACCAAGAAACCACTTCAGCATGCCTAAATCACTCATATCAAATGCTAGGTGTAAAGCGGTTTTTATTGTGCCAATCGAATCAATACTGCTTCCTGTAATCAATAGGTCATCAACATAAAGTACAATTATCATAAAATTACCTTCATTATTCTATAGATATACATCCAGATCTGATTTGCATCTCGCAAAGTTTTGCGACAGAATAAAGGAATCCATCTTTGCATACCATGCTCTTGGGGCCTGTTTTAAACCATGCAAATATTTCCTTAATGTGCAAACAAGGGAAATATATGATATGTAACCTTATGTATACTTCATGTATATCTCTTCCTGAATATCCCCATGAATAAAATCACTCTTCACATCCATGTGGTGCACCTCCCAGTGCTTGGATGTGGAAATTGCCAACACTAGCTTGATTGAGTCCATTTTTGCAACCAATGCAAAATTTTCTATGTAGTCCACACCTTGTAGTTGTGATAAACCTTTTTCCACCAACCTAGATTTTTATTTGTAGGTTGAACCATCAGCAACAACCTTGGTTCGGTAGACCCATTTTCATTGAACCAATTTCCTCCCAGGTGGAAGTGAAACTAGCTCCCATGTTGCATTTTTTTTAAGAGAATTGTACTCTTCATCCATGGCGGTTTTCCATCTCGGATATCAATGGGAATGGTAGTATGATTTGGGATCTGACACAACCATGAAAAAACACTTTTCTGACAATAATGGATCATCATATGAAAGAGCCATACCTTCTCTTTGAAAGTATGTTCGGGTTCTTCTTGGATCGGCAGGATTTCCAATGTTAGAACCGATAAATGTGAGAGTCTTTTCTGCCCACTTTGGAAACTAAGGGGTCTCATATGGATTTGAATACGAACATGATATTTCATTTTCATTAATATCAGACATAATATCATAAATATCATAACATAAACTTTCAGTATCATCTCCAGAATCGTCTTCTGGAAGAGGAAGCAATTTGGTAGTTTCTTCCTCCAGTAGTTGTAGATCATGAAGCGATTATTCAAATTGGACACTTCTATCGATAAATATTATTTTGGATCTGATATCCATGATTTTTTATCCTTTTTATTCTTCAGCATATCCAATGAGGATTCACTTAGTACTTTGTGTTTCCAAATATCTTCTCTTGTCAATCGAAATTCTAGCCCATGCAATGAACCCGAAAACCCTAAGATGTGTCAGATCAAGCTTGTGACCAGTGTAGGATATGAAAGGAGTTGTACATCTGATGGATGAGTGTGGAACTCTGTTATGAATGTATGCAGAAACATTCATTTCCTCATCCCAAATATTTGAATCCGAACCTTTCGAATCAAGCATACAAGTAGCCATCTCTTTCAATGTTTGGTTTTTCCTCTCCGCTACACCATTCTGCTAAGGTGTGTAGGGGACTATGTGTTGGATTTGGATTCCATTTTCCATACAAAGTTGCAGAAGCTCAGTTTTGATATATTCTCCACCATTATCATATCTAATATATTTTATCTTTCTCCCAGTGGCAGTCTCAACAGAAGCCTTGAAATTCTTGAATCTTTCAAACACTTCCGGTTTGTTCTTGAGAAAGTAGACCCATGTGAATCTTGAAAAGTCATTAATGAATGTGAGAACATAACTTGATCCATTCATGGATGGATTTGTCAATGGACCACTGATATCACTATGAATCATCCCTAAAATACAATAATCCCTACTAGCTTTTCCTCGATCGAACTTGTGCTCAAGATGATTTCCAATTATGCAACCCTTGCATATCCCTTTTGAGGATTTGATGTTCAGAAGGAATTCAACCATGGAATTATTTTGTAGCATCTGAAAATACTTGTAATTAAGGTGTCCAAACCTCTCATTCCATAGTCGGCTAACCTCGTTTCCATGAGTCAGAAGGGCACTTTGTTTTGAATACGGCAGAAATTGGGAAAACTCATATGTTTTTGCAGCATGATTTGCCTTTCCTGATGCAATGAGTTTTCCGGTGATAATCTCATAAATTTCAACATCATTAGGGATGAATACAACCTTATTTGGAAAACCAGTATGTGTCATTTGATACACAGAAAACAGGTTCGAAGCTAGAGAAGGAACATAGAGAACATTTTGAAAATTGCCATGTTCTAAACGAATAGTACCTTTGCCTTTTGATGAAATTTGTGAGTCATAACCCATGTGGATGGAGATGCAGCTGCCGGAGTCCAATTATGAGAAAGATTCTTTGCTTTCAACCATGTGATTCGAAGCTCATGAATATATGAGAAGATATTTTGGATTCGAAACACTTTCCATGTGTTGGTCGCAACGCTATTCTAGAGGTTTTCCAATGTAGACCTAGGTACTTCGCGGTATAAGATACCAACAAAACCCCTATTCACCGGCCCTTTCGGCAACAGACTGCAAGCAACCTGAGGTCTCACTTAAGGTGAAGTTGAGAGGGTGGTTGCAGAATCAAGTTTCCGCAACCTTGTGATGTGATTGTTTCAACTTGTTAATGGGCAGCACGGTGATAGATCATGTATTGCAATTAGTGGTTGCGCAAGGTCTTCTACTCTGCGTTAAATGCCGCAGTGAGCAAGGATGCTCGTGCATACAGCATATTCAAAAACTGGTAATAGGGATTAGGTCCACTCTACGACGATAAGTTATCAATAGCTTATCGCGCAGTACTTCTTATGGATCGACACGTCAACTAGACTGCACGGTTTGTTTATGAGATCTAATCACTTCTATTCAAATTTCTTGGATGATCCTTAATTCTTCATTGTTACTTAGATTGACAAACATCATAACTTATGCAAATGAGTGAGATGTGCGGTGTTGTATACTTGATGTCACGATTCAACCTTGACGCTTAACTGTGTGGATATCTCATAGATCCATTCATTAGCGGACTTATAGGTGCTTGAATGTTAACATTCATCCATAAATGAACTACTAACATCTTATTCCATCCCTTCCATGGTGAATACAGATAAAAGTAAACACATATCAAATAATAGTAATTTTATGCATGCACTGTAAGTAACTTAATTAAAATAATGGCAATCATACACAGAAATCACATAACACAAGGTTTAACATGGTTCACTCCCCAGGATGGGAAGCTACGTCCACAAGAACTATTGTTTATTATCTTAGGAAAGGGGACAACAGTTCTTCATCTGCGCACTCAACTGCAGACGCTCTTCTTTCTCTCTCAAAGCTAGGTCTCTGCGCACTCAGCTGTAGAGCCTTTACAATCCTTCAATCTGACAGATCTAACAATATTCAATAATAATCAGCAAAATGAAGAGTTTACCCTTTCCTTTACAAAATTGCCTTATTTATAGATCAAGACCCGTAGGTCATGTATTTACATTTACGAAGGAAGAACCCTTATGTTTACAAAACTGTCGCGGTTTTTCCCAAAACTGGACTACTGGTATCTGGCAGTGGATCTTCCGTCATGCGCGTGCCAACAGGTTACTTTCTCTGAGTTGTTCCTTCTTTCACAGCCTTAGGTGACTGGTTCGAGTAGTAGTATTCTTATGTTTGTTGTGATCAATCACCTACCTCCGATCTGCACCTACCCACTGCTTGGTAGTTATCGATGATCTTTGCCAAAAATAGGTCTTCTATGACCTAACCAAAATAATTGCCTTCATATATCCACACTTTGCTTAGCTGGATCTTCGTGGCACATCGTGGCGCTGTAATCCTCGCGGCACCGACCTCGCAATCATTCTGATACTGCGCTGCGCACAACGTCGTAAAATATCAAAACTGTTCTATGCTTCTCCTCACAGCTTCAAAAACTGAATGTGTTCAAAATTTGACCTTCTTGGTCTAGGCCCAATAGGCCCCTAACACTTACATGTGGCTCGTCCCCGATCCACCTGAAACACTGCTAAGCTATTCCTCTGGCTGCGAGGCTGTCTTCGCAGCGAACTCATTGTATGTGCTGAACAGCTTGCTGACCACTTGCTTTGTGTCCTGCTCGATTTGTCAGACTGTTTCCATTATGTCCAACGTAATTTCATGGTCGATCTGGCCTTCCACCTGCACCTGATTCTCACGGAGCTCTTTTAACTTATCCTCGATCTCTTTTGTGATCGTGCTGGCATCCTCCAGTAGATACTATGACTTATCACCCAGTTCACATTCTCTTTCCCGTAATGCCTATACTTCCTTTTTCAGTGCGTTAATTTCTCGGTACTTTGGCATCCTATCTCTTGGTAGAAGAGCTTTTAATTATGTATTCAGCTGTTCCAGTGTAGTCTGCTTCTTCTCTATAGCATCCTTCACCTCTTGCAATGCTTGGTCTTCTTTGAGGGAAATGAATGCCATCGATGCTGCGTCCAACAGCCCTTGGCACTTTTCCACTTCCGCTGCAATGTTCTCGACGGTGTTCTTTACCTCCTTTGCTCTCAACTGCTACTCATTTGGTGGTGTTTGTGGGTTAGTTTTCTCCTTCAAGGCAGCAATATTAGCCTCATAGAGAAGCTCCATGTCCTGCTTCTCTGTTTTGATTTTGGAAAATAGCTCGCCAATTTTAACAATAGTATTCGCTGGTTTTGTTTGTACCTCGAGCTCGTCGATGTTGTCAGCGACCGCAGTGATCGTATTTTTGAGCCTTAACCGACGATCATGTGCATCTTGCAACTCCATATTTTTTCGTGAACTATTGGTCTCCAATTACATGTTAGCTTCCTGCAACTTAGCCTGTCCTTTGAGCACATCAATAGTTCTTCCATGCATCTCTTCCATACACTGTTGGTGTAAGAAGTATAAACCTGGTAGTGGTATCTTTTCTAAGTCGAGCTCCACATGCTCGACATCCTTTATGTATAACATTAGTTTCTCTGGCATGGGCAACGCTATAGTGCTTGTATCCAGATGGATGATACGTGACTTCGTAGGGATGGTCATTGTCAACTACGGCTACTGCGAAGTCCTTCCTAACTTCCCTTCTGACTCTAAGTCACGTGGCGGGGGTAATCTTTTGTGTACTTCGTCAGATTTGAGGGTAATCCCCTCCAACGCAACCAGGTTCTTCTGTAGAGTGTCCTGTATTTCTTTATCTATTTTTTGCTTATCAGTCATGAGATCTTCAAGCTGCTCTGTGAACTTCACTCCGATCATTTCATAATCATCTTGCTTGAGTACTGTATCCATTGGGATTTTATCGGCTTTCTACTTCTTGCAAGCTCCTTTTTTCTTGGGAGGGATCTCTGGCTCATTTCTTTTTCCTACCTCCTTCTCCTCAACTATTGGGCATGGACGTGGGATGGGTTCATCCTCCTCTGAATCTCTGGGGACATATAGAACCTCTACCCGGAACTCAATAGGCCATTCCTTCATTATTTGGTCAATGTCTTCTTGATACATGTGGTAGCTTCCCGCATACCACTCCGCCTTCTTCATCTGCGCTTTTGGCGAGATATGGATACTGCACATGTCATCATAAAAATGAATGATGCGAATGTAATTGCTAGTTACCTGCTTCGTGATCCTAGGGGTTGCTACAATCGCGTCGCAAAGCTGGCTATAGTACTGGTAGAATACTTCCGTTGTTGCACGCTGCCTCTGCGAATTCAGATTTTCCCAGAGGTTTGAGTAACGGGCCCCCCTGCATTCATTAGGATCAGTGGATACTCCAACATAATCCTTTGTCTCTTTCCATCTGACAAGAGCGATCAATACGATAAGCCACGTATAGTGAAAATTTCCTCCATTGATTTGTGTGTCATTCAGTTCCTCCAGGAACTCATTTAGTAGATATAAGCACCAATTGAATTCTTGTCCCTCCGCGGCTGCAGTGCCAAGTAGTACTGCACCTGCGTTTACTTCTAGAGGTCTGCATTTCCTCAGGATTTTTCCTGCTAGCAATTGTGTGATGAACTTCGTCGCCTTATTCTCAATGTCTTTTGTCTGAAAACCCCTCTTCCCTTTGATGAAAGCTTGGGTCTTTTTCATCATTTCTATAGCTTCTTTATCCTTGCTCTTCCCTTGGAAGAATTGTCTGGGATCTTTACTCCTCTTACTCAGGCCCATGATAGGGTGGATTAGATCGATGTTGAGGTCCACATTGCGGTTTAGCCACAAATATCCTTGATGTATTCGAGCCATCAATGTTCTTACTACTGCATTCAGTTCTAGGCTTCTGTCAAAATGTGGGAGCTTGAGTAGGTTGAGTAGTCCATACTGGACTATTCCCGATAACCAACTTTCAGCGACCAAGTTCAGGTTACCCTTTGCATCTTTCTTCCTGCACATATAGTGGTCAGGCTAGAGCTGTGGGAACTTCAGGTCATGGGGCTCGTCCTTTTGTATCACCAACAAATTATAATCCTCCCATTTACAATCTTGGATTTTTCCTAGCAAATTCTTGTCTAGCTCCACATGCTTTGATATATGTGAAAGTGGGATCTCGTACTTTGTGTTTTTCATCAGCTTAAATACTAGTGTGTCTAGTGCATGAGGTGAAATGTAGTTCGGGGTCAGAGTCAGCGGTATCTCTTTATCTGCTACCAGTGGCTTTTGCACTGTGGAACTCATCTTAGGAATATTTGTTCTTGGTGCAACTGGATTTTTTCCTTTATCTTCCATTGTTGGATAGTGCCTTGGCGACATTCTTGATGCTTGTCCTGGTTCAAGGATACCTTTCTTAGCCAGGGTTTTCATTAACCCTTCGATACCTCCGTGCTTGAAAATTTGCACTGTCTCCTGGATTGTGAATTCTTTTTCAAATAAAAAGCTTTCAGACATGCCAATGCTCTCAAGGTGTGTAGACAACTTACGAAAACTAGCTCAGACAGAAGTATATGCAGAAAATTCTAAGTTTTTGATACGCCCGTGAGACGACATGCAGTATCATTTATAGGCACGGCGGACCCTCCTCTGTGCCCTTGAATGGCTAGATAAGCATTTAATGGTGGTATCAGTTGGCCAAATATGACTTCTCCTTCTGTCTTGTCCTTCAAAATTCTGTTCAGAAAGGCTATCTGTGCTTTAAATGCTCGAGCGGTCGGTAGGAATCTACTTTATAATGGCTATATTTCCAACCGACATTGTAACGGCAATTTTCTAAAGCCTTGTGTCGAATGCGTGGCAGGTCATATTTGGTTCTGTGCAATGACTTCGCGGTGTATAATTTCTTTCTTTTCTTTTTCTTTTTTTTTCCTCTCGCGGCTTCAACACTGCTGCGTGGCATATAGATCTATCTCTACAAGTTTGTGTACAAACGTTTCCGTAGTTTCTAGTGCCCAATTCCAATTGCACTTGGCACCTAGAAACTTTTACTCCATTCCGATCATACTGGATGCTGTGAAGCAAGACTATCGCCGTAAAGCTTTAGTATGCTTTCATTTATCAAAGTTGGTAATGTATCACCAGTTAAAGTAGCTAACTGGGCTGCGCCACCGTTAGTAACATGTATGACAGTATATGGTCCAAGCCAATGCATTTTGAACTTCCCTGGAAATTTCAGGAACTTACTATCGTACAGGAGGACTAGATCACCTACTTGGAAACACCTATTCTTGATGTTGCGATCATGCCATGCTTTTTCTCATTCTTTCTGTACTTGTTGGTGGAAGACTGCGATGAAGCGATCTTCTTCCAGACCAACCAAGTGTAGAATCCTTTCTTTCAATGCTACAGGATCTTCCATCCCTGTAAATGCAGTTATTCTCAAGCTGGGTATAATATATTCCATTGGCATTATTACTTCTTGTCCGTAAGCCAATCTGAAAGGTTTATGTCAAGTTAATTTCTTGCATGTTGTTCTATACGCCCATAATATAGATGGAATGCACAGGTCCCAGTCATCACAATTTACATTGCATATCTTGGTTAGCACATTCTCGAGGACTTTATTGAACGCTTCAACAGTGTCATTCGCTTGTGGGTGATAAGGTGTACTGCGTTGATGATGGATGTGGAATTCCTTAGTCAAAGCTTCAATAGTTCTATTCAGAAAATGAGTACCCTGATCACTCCTCAAAATGTTTGGACATCCAAATCGTGTAAGGATGTTCTCAAAGATAAACTGCGCGACTGTAGCTGTGCTACAGTCTTTGACTAGTTTTGCTTCTTCCCATGTGGTGAGGTAGTCAGTTGCAATAATAATATACCTCGCACCAGTTCTTTTTCCTGGTGGGTTAATAAGTCCCACAAAATCGATTGCACATTTGTCGAATGCTTGCAAGGTCAACTGAGGGTTCAATGGAATTTCATCTCTTCTTGATGGTTTCCCTATCCTCTAACAGACATCGCAGTTGTGGTAATGTTCTTTGCAGTCCTTATGAATCGTAGGACACCATAGCCCTACACGCAATATCTTCTTCTCAGTAGCCCATCTTGCATAATGTCCTCCTGCGACTCCTGAATGCGCATCAACTAATATAAATGGCTTCTCATGTTCTAATACACATCTCCGTAGCACTTCATCAGGTCCTAACTTATAGAGTTGTCCTGCGATAATGGTGAAGTCTGCGGCTTGCACATCCAACTGCTTCTTTTGTTGTGTAGTGAATTCAGTGGGTGAGAACTCGGTAGTTAGAAAATCAATGATATCCTGATAATAATCATCGGCAACCTGTATAGCAAATAATTGCGCATCAAGTAGATTTTCTTCTAGATTCATTGGTTCTTCTCCTGACTCGATCCTTGATAGATGATCAGGGCCTAAATTTAATCTGCCTGGTTTAACTATTATTTCAAAATCATACTCTTGGAAGAGTAAGAGCCATCTGCATATTCGCCCCCTAACACTGGCTTATTGACCAAGTATTTTAATGCATAATGGTCAGTAAACATTGAGAAGTGTGCACCAAGCAAATAGTGTCTGAACTTCTGTAGTGCATATACCATTGCAAGTCCTTCCCTTTTAGTAGTGGTATATTTTTTCTCAGCATATGATAGCTTTTTGCTCAAAAATGCAATGGGACGATCAATGCCTCCTTCTCCTAGCTGCGTAAGAACAATACCCAATGCTATACATGAAGCATCAACATGTACATGAAATGGCTTTTCCCAGTCTGGAAAAACTAGGATCGGCACAGTGACCATTTTCTCTTTCAATGTGTTGAATCCTTTCTCACAGTCCTCATTCCAAATGAACAGTGCATCCTTTTTAAAAATCTTCTCCATCACTGCGGTTATATGTGCATATCGCTTTATGAATTTCTTGTAGTATCCGGTATTCCCTAGTGTAGTGCGCAATTGTAAAACTGAATTTGGTGTAGGTAAGTTTACAATAATTGCGATCTTCGCGGGATCAACCATCAATCCTTTCTTACACACGATATGTCCCAACAGAATTCCATAAGGAACACAGAAAATACATTTCTTCAAATTCAAAGAAATCTGGTGCTGTCTGCATTTTTCTAGCATCATCCTAAGGTTCGCGGCATGGTTCTTTAGTAACCCAAAAATGGTCCAATCATCAAAGTAAACTTCTAAAAATTTGTGTATGAATTCTTTAAATGTTGTGATCACTACTCTAGAAAATATGGCTGGAGCGTTCTTTAAACCAAATGGCGTTACTGTATACTGGAACGAACCCCATTCTGTTGAAAAAGTGGTCTTGTGTCTGTCTGCTGGATCAATTCTAATCTGATGGTATCCAGAAAACCCATTAGTAAAAGAGTATGCTTTGTTGCCTCCCACGTTATCAAGCATTTCGTCTGTAAAAGGAGTAGGGAATGGGTCATGCATTGAAGCATCTTTTAGCTTTCTAAGATCAACACAGATCTTGATTTCACCCTTTGTTTTCTTGTCTTGGATGACCATTGGGCTTATCCATTCAGATTCTTCAACCGGCTCAATGGTTCCTGCATTGAGCATCTTGTCGAGTTCTGCCCTAACTTGTTCTTTGTAGCGTGGATTCAGTCTTTATGGCCTTTGTTTAATAGGTTTTGCTCCTGGCTTAAGAGGAATTCTCATCATTCCTAAGTTTCCTAGGATGCCTTTCATCTCTGTGAACTTCATTGGGAATACTTCCTGATATTCTTGTAATATAGTTGTGATCTATGCAACTGTGTCATCATCCCAATAGTCTCTTATTGTTGCAAACTTAGGCTCTTCAGGAGTGTTGATGTTCACTTTCTTTGTTTTAACCGGTCCATTCATATCTGGAATTTCTAGTGGAGGTCCTTCTACCTCACGTACTCCTTCTGATTCTGGGATTTTTATGTTGCACGGGTCCTCCTCGTCACTATCTTCAACTTCTTCAGCTATGTTGTAGCAATCTAAATCCTTCTCTATCTGTTCTAACCAATCTGGTTGTAGACTCGCAAGTACATTGTTTGTGTCAAAAAACTCTTCTAGTGTTATGTTTTCCTCCTTGCGATGTGGGCTAAATATATTTTGCTTGATCAGCTGCAGCATGTCATGGATAGTCGGATGGTCATCTTTAAAATGAAAATCCTTCTGGAAGGTCGCAGTGAGGATGGACAAATCCGGGGTTCCTGTGTGCATCTCCTCGTCTAGATACCATTTTTTTTGGAATAGGCTCCTCCAGCATATGCACAAAGAGATGTACCCATTCTGTCTGTTGTCTTTTCTTCCAAGCTTATATAAAAGATACGATATGATCTCCTGGGTCCATTTGACCATTATATTTCTCAAATGGTATTGTGACCTTATCAACAAATTGAATCTGTAGTTTTATTCTGCACTGGTCCCAAGTTGTCATTGTCTTTTTATGTGTAGCCCACCATCTGACAGGTGTTTCTCGGAGTGCCATGTCTAATGTTAAGACGCGATGTTCATCTACAACTGCTGCAATGTTTTATTTGATAAATGAATAGACGTTAGTTGTACCATCATAAGTGGGAATTAGACTTACTTGCTTTCCAATCGAGCTGAGCGAATTTGTAATTGTCGTGCATCTCTTGGCAGATACTTCATGCATTCTGTGTTGTCAGTTTTTTAATCCTGCCTCAGAGTCTGAGATGCAAGAACTATCGCAGTGCCAACTGAGCGTTCCATCCGCAGTAGGATGAATATAATCCGCAGCATTTGTTGTCATTTTATAGACATGGTCAAGGTCTTGAGCTCTGTACTCTTCTTGAATAGGTTCAACGTATCTCTCCCCTTGCAAAGGATCCAATGGTGCGATGACCCTTATGTCATTTCGTTCAAATATCATTTTCATTGTCTTTGGATTGATGACGGTGGAGTTCGTCATTTCCTAATCGATGCCCACTAGTGCAGGATAAGGATTGCTATCATCCACAATTTCAATTACTTTGAATTCTGCATAACTTCACACTCCGTCAATGTCGACAATGGTATTGGTTAACCTTCCCAGCAGTATAACTATGCCTTGATTAGCCATTCTTAATTGTATAGGTGACCATTGTAACTTTGGTTTTCCCATCACCTGCCATGTCTGTTTGGTCAAGACATTTACTTCAGATCCGAGATCAAGAATGATCTCGTCCATCTCGTAGTCTCCTATCTATGCAGTGAACTGCATTTCCCTGCCAATTCTTTTGGGACTCCTAATGTTATGTACTGCGCCATGTGCTATTCCTTTCTT
This sequence comes from Larix kaempferi, assembly GCA_027924585.1. Taxonomy (NCBI): domain Eukaryota; kingdom Viridiplantae; phylum Streptophyta; class Pinopsida; order Pinales; family Pinaceae; genus Larix; species Larix kaempferi. Next base: position 45,020 of record BSBM01000053.1, on the reverse strand, counting down.
ACTGCATGATTCATACTGATTTATCAGTTTTCCAAATTCCATAAGAGTGTCTTTGTTTTTTAATAACTTGATGTAGCTGTGTAGAAACTGTGTAACAAAAATAGATGTATCTGGTGCGACGCATGTCTAATCATATGCCAATGGCATGTCTTCTATTTGTGGTTCTTGATTGCACAATGGGATCCTTGCTGAAGTAGGTGGTGGTTGTTTAAACATGTCCCGTGCTTCTTTAAATATTTCCTTATTTTTCTATAAGTTCAATGGAGGTGCTTTCGCAGGAGCTTTTCTAATTCCTATTGTTTCTCAAGGGTTCTTTTTAGGATCAATTGTTCCATAAGTAGAGGCTTCTGTGCTTTTGTCTTTTCCTATATCAATGCCACTTCGCGTTACTGCATTGACACTCTGACCTATAGGTCTGCTCTCTGGTGTGATCAACTGGATGTTAGGGTTCGGTGTTTCTGTTCTTCTTCGCTTTTGTATTTCTACCTCAAGCACGGGGTAGTCTTCAATCACATGATCAAATGATTTACAGTAGTTGCATGTGGTGCATGGACTAGTACATTCTCTTGATACATGACCTGGCTGGCCATAGTTATAGCATATTACCTGGCCTCGTTCTCTTTCTTGATTTCGTCTAGTATCTCTTCCTCTCCCACGATATCCACCACCGTGGCCTCTATATCCTCCTTGATCATAGAGGGTGTTCTCTTGTTTTGGTTGATTTTCCTCTTGGATGCGGTACATTCCAGCACCTCGCATTGCTTCCATATATCTCTTTCTTTCATTTATTAGTTCATAAGTGCGACAGTTGGACTCATCATGTCCAACTGGCTTACAGAAATTACAGTATAAATTTTTAGGTGTCTTTATGTATTTTTGTATCAGGTAGCAATCCTCAAGCCTATGTCCTCTGCTTCTACAAATTTCACACCATGGCGCCTGGTTCTGATTCATATTTATTGGGTTTGGTGTGCCACTATTAAGATAATATTGAAATAAGGAGCAATGTTCTCTAGTGTGGCCCTCTCCTTTGCATCCTATGCACCAAACTTCATGTCGTTGTTCATGTCTCTGTTCCTTTCCATTCTTCATACCTTGGAATTCTAATGTCAAGGTATCCAATTGGTTATGGATCTGTATCATCCTAGAACTACTTTCTCCAATTGGTGAACCTTCCAACTTCATCGCAATCTACAAGGCCTCAACTTGAGATACAACCTTCTGTTGCATCAGTGGTTGTCTGATATGGGGCAATAGCGCAGCAATGAACCATTCTTGATGCTGTTGCGGATCTATAACAAAGCTCATAGTCTTTGTCTAGCAATGTTTTGAATTTTTGGTCGAATTCCCAAACCGATTCAGTAGGTTTTTGCTTGATTTCTTTCAACTGTGTTATGCACTGTGATTCTGATTTTGGCTTCTTAAACTCTACTGCAACCGCGGTCTTGATGTTTGCTAAGGTTCTTGGTTGTGCTTGAGAATACTTCATAAACCAATGCAGTGCTCTATCTCTAAAAGTAGTGATGAGCTGCACTCTTTTTATAGCATCATTCGTAACTTGCTTGACACTCCACATGGCTTCGCATAGAAACCAGTGTTGATCAGGGTCTTCCTGACCCGTTCCTTTGAATATCGGCAGTGTTATATTGTTATCTGTCATTCTCCTTCCGGATTGTGTACTGTTCTGGGACTGATTCCCTGTGACAAAAGTAGACACAGGCTATTGGATTGTGCTAGGGACAGTATTCTGCAGAATATTCTGAGTCGTAGTGATGTGAGCACTCGCTCCTGCGATGTTACTAGTATTACTAATATGTGGGATGGGTTGCGTGACTCTCGCAACAAGTGGGTTCTAGACTAATTGATTCTAAGGTGTAATACGTTGGATTGTGGTTGATGACTGAGTGTTCATATTATTGAGGTCACATGGAATTTCAATATCTATACGGTTTCTAGATGGTGTAGGTTTCTTCTCATTAGTAAGCTTGTATCTCTTTCCACTTCTCAAAGTATGGTTTTCTTCGTGAGAATCAATGTATGTATTCTCTACCATGACAGATTTAGAAGTATTGCTGCATTCTTAAAACACCTTTCTCAGCTAAAAGCATTTTAATGTATAGACTGAGGTTTTTCAAGAACTTACCTCTGAATCCTTTGAAAAAGTATGCTATCAACCCAGAAGTCAACTGCTCGTGACAATTGGCTGTCGATTAGCTTGAGCTGTTCAGTAAGGTTCAGACTCCACTCTGTAGGTACTCCGCCTTGGGAACAATTCTTTCTTTCTGCTAGGCGCGATATCCACTCGTGGAGCTTGTTTGGAAAGGATTCCCATAAAATTTCGTGGATGTCCCTCCACAAGTATCTGTTCAACAACTGTATGTCAGATAGACGTGGATGTCTATTTTCTTTCTTTGCGAATTCTCTTTTGATCTTATCGCACCAAGCACAGATCTCTTTCTTTTCTAGATGCCAACTTTCGGACATTACTTTCTGAATACACTATCGCATCAATGGTCTTAGCACGACAACATAACCATTTGTTGGTCGCAGCACTGTTCTAAAGGTTTTCCAATGTAGACCCAGGTACTTCACGGTACAAGATACCAACAAAACCCCTATTCACCGGTCCTTTCGGCAATGGACTGCAAGCAGCCTAGGGTCTCACCCGAGGTGAAGTTAACGGGGTGGTTGCAAAAGCAGGTTTCTGCAACCTTGTGATGTGAGTGTTTCAACTTGTTAATGCGCAGCATGGTGATAGATCACGTACTGTGGTTAGTGGCTACGTGAGGTCTTCTAATCTGCGTTGAATGTCGCAGCAAGCAAGGATGCTCATGCATCCAGCATATTCAACAATTGGACATGGGGATTAGTTACACTCTACGACGATAAGTTATCAATAGATTATTGTGCAATACTTCTTATGGATCGTCGCGTCAACTAGACCGCATGATTTGTTTATGAGATCTAATCACTTCTATTCAACTCTCTTGGATGATCCTTAATTCTTCATTGTTACTTAGACTGAAAAACATCATAACTTATGCAACTGAGTGAGATATGCGGTCATGTATACTTGATGTTATGATTCAACCTTAACACTTAACTGTGTGGATATCTCATAGATCCATTCATTAGCGGACTTATAGGTGCTTGACTATTAACATTCATCCATACATGAACTACTAACATGTTATTCCATCCCTTCCATGGTGAATACAGATAAAAGTAAACACATATCAGATAATAGTAATTTTATGCATGCACTGTAAGTAACTTAAGTAAAATCATGGAAATCATACACAACAATCACATAACACAAGGTTTAACGTGGTTCACTCCCCCGGATGGGAAGATACGTCCACAAGAACTGTTGTTTATTATCTTAGGAAAGGGGACAATAGTTCTTCGTCTGTGCACTCAGCTGCAGACGCTCTTCTTTCTCTCTCAAAGTTAGGTCTCTGCGCACTCAACTGCAGATGCTCTTCTTTCTCTCTCAAAGTTAGGTGTCTGCACACTTAGCTGCATAGCCTTTACAATCCTTTAATCTGACAGATGTAACAATATACAATAATAATCAACAAAATGAAGATTTTACCCTTTACTTACGAAAAATTGCCTTATTTATAGATCAAGACCCGTAGGTCATGTCTTTACATTTACGAAGGCAGAACCCTTAGGTTTACAAAACTGTCATTTTTTTTCCCAAAACTAGACTACTGGTATCTGGCAGCGGATATTTTGTCATGCACGCACCAACAGGTTACTTCCGCTGAGTCATTCCATCTTTGACGACCTTAGGTGACTGGTTCGAGTAGTAGTAGTCTTCTGTATGTTGTGATAAGTCACCTACCTCCGATCTGCACCTACCCACTGCTTGGTAGTTATCAATGATCTTTGCCAAAAATAGGTCTTATGTGACATAACCAAACTAACTTCCTTCATTCGTCCACGCTCTGATTAGCTGGATCTCCGTGGCACATCGCAGCGCTGTAATCCTTGCGGCACCGACATCGCAGTCCTTCCGATACTGCGCTGCATGTAACATCGCAAAATATCAAAACTGTGTTGCACTTCTCCTCACAGCTTCCAAAACTTAATGTGTTCAAAATTTGACCCCCTTGGGCCAGGCCCAACACCATGAGTGGATGACCTCTTTCTGGATGATCATTCGGTTCTCCATTTTCCTTCTTCCTCGTGCCATATGGAAGAGTGATATTGTTCTTCTCCAAGAGAAGGGCCATCTGAACAATAGTTTTCTTCATGCATGAGCTTTCAGGATGAAAGCCCCTGCCATAGTAAGAACACTTTGTCTTCCCCTTTCCCTTTTGGTTATCTTTTCTTGAGCCTGAGGGATCATCTGACTGCTTGGTATTCTCCTTCTGCTTGGAATGATCAAACTTGGTTTTCTCCTTACCCTTGTTCTTTCCTTTAGCATTCATAGCCTTGGGTACTTTAGCAAACAGGGCTTGATCTTTGGAGGATCTCATGGACCCCATCTGAACAAGCTTGTCATGATCTTTTGTTAAGGAGTCAATGAATGTATTCAAGGATGGCATCTTCCAATTCGGAATGGTGATTTTTCCCGAATTAAAGGTAGAGACAAACATTGAATAATATGTTCCTAGTTTTGAAAGGATTGAAAGGATCAATTGATCATCTTTCTTCTCGACACCACATTGCTTCAACTGAAGCACCAAATTCTTGAACTTGGTGAAAAATGCATTGATGGTTTCGAAATTCTCAGGATTTAGGGAAATCAATTCATTCTCTAACTGATAATCCATCATATCATCCTACTTACCGAAGAGTGTGGCAATTTGTTCCCATACTTCTTTTGGAATCTTCAATCTACTGAGATGGAAAATAAGATCTTTCAAAATATTGAGACATAAGAAACTATAAGCTTCATCAAGCGTATTGAAGAACTTGGACTTCTATATAGCTTCATTAGGCTCTGGTTTTGTTCCCATAGTAACTTTGTAGAGCCCCTTGGAGCGCACTACTATATCTATATCATCCTTCCACTGATGATAGTTGAAAGGAGTAAGAAGATGGTTAGAAGAAGATTCCATCTTAGCTATAGAGAATGCAATAGGAGGCTATGAGAAACCTGCCATAAAAAAAAAAAACAATCTTTAGGTCGACAACCTACACTTTTCAAGTTGCATCACAACCAGCATAGCCTATCAAACAAGCTTGATAAGTCGGACGCACAATTATCTAGGATTTATGTGGAAAACTTTCAGCTTGTGGTGCAGTGTTGGAATATTTTTTAGCAAACTTGCTCAATACTCATCTAAAAAACTATGTAGAAGAGTTTCGTTGTCCATCCATGGCTCTAATACCATGTAAAATTTAAGCACAACAGATCTATGAAACAAGAACAACAGTAACTAGAGATGCATGTGGAAAATTGTGTGTCAAAACACTAATGCAAAAGGTTTGTAGCATTTCATGCATTATCATTAACTCAGAAGATTATTACAATGTGTAACAATGGTAATAATAGCCCATCAATTCGAATCCTAAAGAGTTCATTTGAATTGAATGCATGAGAGTGGCTTACTTGGCAGTTAACACCACTTGGCATATCAGTTAACCACTTAACTACCATGTAACTGAATCTAACTGACTCTGAAACTGTCAAACAGAGTCTAACAGAATCCAAAACTCAATTGAATTCCCAAAATTAGGGGAGGGCGCCTTTCTAACTTCAGTTAAATGATTTTTAGGTGAAATAACACCATATTAGGTCAAACTGAGTAGGAGGGAACCTTTCTGACTCCAGTTAGCTGAATATAATAATAAATGTTGTCAGTTGGACTGAGTAGGTCGCTTTAGTCATGCAAATTACCCCAATTGGATCCCCAAATTATGGAGGTGGCCTAGTTAACTGATATTGATGGCCCAATTAACTCTCCAAGTGAAGGAGGAGGCCTAGTTCACTGAAACTGATGATCTGCTGATGATGTAAGCACATAATTGAGTCAAAATACTTGGGATAAGTGGTAAATTAGGATGTTATGCCAAAATAAATGATGTGTTGTTGGAAAATGACTCCAACAAATATGACTCATTTTGGAAGAGTTAAAGCCGAGGACTATATGCTCTAATACCAAATGTTATGAACCAAATTCTTAAATTATCACCAGAGACAAAAGTACAAATGATGCACATCAATGTAAATGTGGAGCACAAGTTCAATATATATAATATACATTAGTTACATAATAACTCCTTAAATAATAGGAGAACCTCCTCCAAATACCCCAAGACATTCATACATCTAATTCACATGTTTCCTCAACAATGACTAGATTACCTCTATATACACCTATTCACTCATTGTACATGAAGCCCTTTCATTAGTCCAACTACTATTACATATATTACTGCATTACATATATTTTTATCCCCATATATCCCCCCTCACTTGGGTTCAATTTCACTTGGTGCTCTACAGCCCAGTATGGGGGAGATGTTTTAACGTGGATGTAGCGTTACATGTAGTGTTACTTCTAATAAAACGTACAAAGTGATAAAAATAATTAAAAAAATTCATGTCGGCTCATACAATAAAAAATTATGGAAAGTATTTAAAAAAATCCATGTTGGTTCATAAAATAAAATATTATGAAAAGTAATTAAAAAATAGATGTTCGTTTATAAAATAAAAACTTAAAACTTAAACCCAGATCTATCAATCAAGAGAGATCAAATTTTTTGAGTTTAAATTTAAAAAAAGAAATACACCTCAAGAAATTGGATCCCTCTCGGTGCATGATAGATATGGGTTTAAGATGGATCTATGCTAGTATACATTTAACCCCATATATGCTCCCCTTGGTCCATAACACATATGTAATATTCTCAGGACAATTTGGTTTCTTGGTTGGTCGATAGATACATGAGATAGTTGGTGCATATCAAGAAGCACCACACATTATAAAAGTGAAAAATCTCCCTACAATGACTATAATGCTGGACTTTCCAGAGTATATGATAGAGTTTGTTGCTTGTATGTTATATTTTTATTGATACATGTTGGTTTTTCCTTAAATTTGGTTAAGTGAATAATGGATTGTGTGTATTTTGTTTCTAATGTTGTATTGATCAATGGTGCTTCAAATTTGTTCTTTGATACATCTCAAGGGTTGCATTAGGGCTGTCCACTCACTCCATATTTGTTTTTATTGACCTAGCCAAAGGACTTAGTTTCTCAACGATGGAGGCCAAGAGACTTAGGAAGATCCAAAGTGTGATAGTCAGTGGAGATATTAATATTACCCATATTTTTTTCATTGATGATGTGTTTCTATTCACCAATGGTTCTATTTATGATGGTTGGATAGTCTAGGAAACTCTCAACCTTTATTGTAAAGCAATGGGGATGGGAAAAAAAAGAAAGAAACTTAGTCATGTATTTTAATAGGTTGGCAGAGTTTCAAGATGAGAATTTACAAAAGCTATGTACATTCCAAAAATCCAATGTTCATGATGGTTTCATGTATCTTAGTTACAGTTTAAAACTAAATGCATATAGCAAGAGAGATTGTTGGTGTACATGTGCATTGTATAAGCACCCTTGCTAATTTTTGCAATTTCTAGTTTATCTAGTTGCTTTAATTTAGATAGCCTTAGTGCTTTTGTGCTTTCATGTAGTTAATATTAACTTAGTTGCTTTATTCCTTGCTTTATGGTGAGATTTGGGTGCATGCATTGCATGGCTTTCTTTCCCAAAATATCACTCTAGCATATTATATGTATTAACTCATTGATAATTATTCAATGGGGCGGGATTTTTTTATATTAATGAGAATTGTTATTTGCAGCAATTTCAATCTTCTCTCATATCTTTCTTTGCAATCAATTAATGTATTGCTTCATGCTTAGATTCGTGATCTTTCATAATTTTTTATAGAGATAGGGGTTGGATAATCGATAAAGTTGAGAAAAGAATTCACCATAAGTCAAAATATTGGTTTTCTAGGGGTGGGAGACTAATGTTGGTGAATTCCATCCTAGAAATGATTACATTTTATCGGCACATATCCCCAAGAAAGTCTTGGAAAAATAAGGAAACTCTATTTTAACTTCTTGTGAAAAATGAACACTAGGAAGGAAAGAACACATAAGGTAAATTAGAGATCCCTAGCAAAGCCTAAAGGAGATGGGGGTTTGGGAATCAAGAATATACATATTTTTCGTAGTGCATCAACAACCAAAAGTCTCTAGAATATGATTACTAAGAAAAGCCTCTGGAAAAATTTGATTGTCACTATATCGTACATCTCTTTTGGGTTGGATAAGATGAGAAGAGATAAAGGTTGAAAATTGTTCAAACCATTGGACAACTCCCTCTCAAGCTTTCCCAGTACTTGGTAAGTTTTTATATTGTAAGGTAGGTGATGGGGATACTATTAATATTGGGGTGGATTCTATTATTGGGTGCAAGCAATATATTTTTCTCACATAAGATCTAACAACAAACTTTCAAAATCAGGGACTGCTACATCTTAATCAATTTTTTGACAAGGAGAACACTAGCATATGGAAACAAGGTTGGAAGATTTCATAGCATTTGGTTCTGGTGGATGATTAAGAAGTCTTGCGGAATTTCTTATTAGCATAACTAAAGTGGTAACATATAAGGAGTAACAAGGAACTTGATAGATTGGTGTGGGTAGGCAACAAAACTGTTGGAGTTTACATAGCCAAGCTGAGACATGAAACATTATAGATGAAGGACTTACAAGCTCATCGATGGTGGTGGTCTTGCATTTGGAAGGTCAAAGTTACACTAAAAAAAAAGTCCTTTATTTGGTTAGCCTTGCACAATAAAGTATTAATATGGGAACAAATTTAAAAGAGAAACAAAACAAGGACATGACTACTGTGTTCTATTGAAAGATGTGGAGGAAACAATTTTACATCTTTTTATATATTGTTCCTATATGAAATAGGTTTGGAAATACATTGGTCATTGGATGAAGCGTACGAATTTATGGGTTGGTAATATCATTAAGGAATTCTTACGCCCATGGTTTCACCAATCATATATAAAGTCATATAGCGCACTTCCATTTCTGTTTTTATGGGGAGTGTGATTGGAAAAGAATGCACTACTATTTGAAGAAAAATATGTACAAACCTTCCAATTCATTTCCCATGTAGTCTCTCTTTGTAGCTTTTTCCAAGAGCATACTAAAATTGGCATCTCCAGACAAATAGGTGGCCTCTTGATTGATAAGAGAAAGTGTTGGGTTTTCTTTGGCAAATCTTGGTATCGAACAAATTTGTGGTATTTGCGGATCTTATTTATTAATGATTTCCCTAATGTTGCATACAAAGAAAATTTTGACAAAGGGACAAACAATTATGTAAAGCTAATGGCTCTCAAAACTCTCCTTCATTTTTCTATAGAACATCAAATTCATTGTAGGTATTTGGATATTACACTAATTATTAGATGAATGAATGACGAACAACCCTATCAAAAGAAGGTCTACAGTTCTAGGGATAGATATTGGAACTTTTAGAGACCTCCGATGACTTAAAATAGGAATCTAGAAGATATATCTAAAGGCTTCTTTATGCCAATAACTACATTTGAAGTACTTGGAAAATTGTATTTAAAGACTTAATAATTTAGTTATAATGAACAATTCTAAAATTTTATTGAAACAATTTTGGAACTTAAGAAGACATAAAAATATGAAACATTTTTTTGGCTCATTGGAACAATGCCAACCAAACATGGAACAAATTCCATGAAACTTTGATATAGTTTACTTATTTAAAAAATGTGTTTTCATCTCTTTAAGAAATAGAAGAAAAAACAAATTCTATTATAACTAAACAGTATTATATATGTTTTTTTCCCAAAAAAATTCACATGTTATTAGACGAGTATATATATTAATTAAAAAATTTGAAAAACAATGTTAAGTAAAATCACAGTTTTTTCACATGGAACATATCATCATGAATATGATTGTTACTAAAATAATAATATTTGCAAATTTATGCATTCCACTGTTTCCCAACATTTCACTACAACATATGCATATGAGAATGAAAATGATGCCCAATATTTTACAATTCTCTTTTGGTCATTATTTAACATGTGAAACACTATGAAGAAATATCGTAGTTTCCTCATCAATAATCCACACTTATTATACACTAGAAAAAAACATCAATTCCACACGTATTATATATTATGAAGAAAGCATCAATTATTGACATCACATTGTATATTTCATTCACCCGTTGTGATGCCATTTAATGATTATACATATTACTGTTATAATTATTGGATTATTGGTTTAAATAATCATTGTTCAATTTAATTTTATGATTTGATATACACTAAATTGATTTATAATATATTTTTCAAATTTTTTTATATAATGTTTTGATTTTTTAATTTATAAAAATGTAAATATTTATCTTTTAAATTTTGAATTTTGAATTTTGAATATATATATATATATTAATTTCCTAAATATAAATTGTAATTTAATATTATTTACATATTTCTTAACTTTTAAAATTTACAAATGATGTAATGAGTACTCTATTTGGTTATATCTATTTGATGTACTATTTATGCACATGCAAGACAAATAAAACAAAACACTTAACCTCCTTAATTTTATAGGAGATGGGACCAATGCCATTTATATACATTTCTACAATATTTTTGGCATCCCTTTTATCATTTATTTTGAAAAGCATGCCACCAGTGTGGCCTACTTTATTTCTATGCACCACATAATGATATGTGTTTTAAGGATGCATCACTTGTGGTGATCATTACCATTATAGATGCATTGATTATTTGAAATAGTTAGCTACACATTTATTACACTATTTGATCTGATAAGAGATGTTATGGAACACTATGATTAGGTGGATTATCCATGGATGCACATTACAAAACATAAGGTAGGTCTGTAGTGCATATGGGGATGACTCGGCACACCGTCTCCAATGCTACCCTCTCAGGATGGCACACTAATATTTAATTTTGTATATACCTATGATTTCCAATGCACTAACATGGAATAGTAGCACCTTTGTTCATGTTACAAATGATACGAACCGTTACACCAAAACCCCGAGGTGTTAGTGAAGGCCTCCCACTAGGATCTTAACATCCCACCACGCTCCGCAGTCAAGACTATGGGCTGGATGTGTGCTCGTACAGTGGTGTCCCCTTCGAGCCGTATGAGCCCCGGATGAACACTACAATGCCGGTGTTTCCACCCGCTCTGTGACTTGAACCTAGGTGGAGGCTCTGATACCAAATGATACGAACTGTTACACCAAAACCCCGAGGTGTTAGTGAAGGCCGCCCACTAGAATCTTAACAACAAATTATTCCATTCATACCTCAAAATGTAAATTAGATATATGCCTTGAAATCGTGATGTGTGTGTAGATGATGAATTGCATAATTGATGGTGATACCTTTTGACATTGGCACATTGGCTTGTAATTTTGTATGTTTCTACAATTTTTAGTGCACTAATGTAGACTAGTAGCACCATTAGTTTGTGCTATGGATTATTCCATCATTGTTGAAATTGGTAATTAAACAAACCTATATACCCTAGTGTTAGTGTGTTCATTAAATTTATCCACAATAAATTTTGTTATTCATATTTTTTTTTCAATTTATTGAGCTCATCCATTCTTTTAGGGATTAGTGTTTTTCCTACAATGCTACCAAACATCCTCAATTCACCACATTGGTAAGCATGTGCCCCATTCTTTCAGTGTACTAATGTTGTCTAGAAAGCATAGATTAAACTTGCATTAATTTATACAAGTACATCAATGTTGTTTCTTCCATGTATAATGTAGCAAAGATGCACTATGAACATAGTGGGGCACTGAGGAAACCATGCTTATTAAAAATGGGTGCATCATAGTGTTTAAATTTTTTTAATGCACCAAATTTTAAAAAAAAAACAATATTGAATGAATTATGAATGTTAATATAGTATGTAGGTTGTATTTTTTATTTCTATGTTTTCCTAATGGAGTTTGGATGTGAATAAGAAATTAATACAATAATACGAGTTTAATGCATATAAATTAGTGCATGTTTGGGAGACTCGAGAGATGGAGAGGGATAAATTCCCTCATCCAATTATCATTGATACTCCATTTTTTGGGATATTGGCCTCAATCTTTTGAGGAGGTCATTGTACCTCAGGAGAAGAATGATGCCAAGACATTCAAAGTCCACTTTAGGTCTTAAGCTAGCTCTTGGATCAAAAGGGAAATCCATTAACTTTTACAAAGCTTGTTAACCACTTTGCCACTTTTGCCTCTACATCAGCCTTGCTCCATGTTATGAATTTGTATCACAGATTTCAATGAAGCTCTATGTTATGAATTTGTATCACAGATTTCAATGAAGCTCAAAAAGGTAAAACATTGTGTTTGTGTAATGTATTTATTTTAAAATAGGGACCAGGAGAGAATAAAGGGAAGGGAAGGACAACAAGAAAGGAAGACGTAAAGTACTTCGAAACACTTCCTAATGGGCACCTTTATTTCTAAGTACATAACATTAAATTTGATTTTAAGTAGTAGTTATAGAAAACATAAAGTTTCATAGATATTTTAAATATCAAAGAGAAAGGTAATCTTAGATGAATAAGAAATATGAAAATGAATCCAACCATTTCAAAGTGAATATATTGAATAACCAAATAATAAAATATCTCCATTCATCAACAAACAATTTGAAAAGTTCAATAATTTGTCTTACATTTCTAAAATATTAATACAAATAAATAAACGAGTAAAAAAACCACATATGTTCTCCTTACACCAATATCAAAAACCTCAAAAACAATTCCATGAGGGGGTAGATTACACTAATATAAAAAATCTCAAAAGAATTTCCATGAGGTAGTACATAGTATAGATCACATCCTATTGTATCTTAAATTTCCATGGAATACATAGTTATATTCTCCTTTCGAAAGAAAGAGAGGTAAAAGTAATAAGGAAGAATAATTTAACTGAAAGGGAAGCAAACTTACATTTGAGTGATGAATCCATTTGTTTGATGATTTTCTTTGCATTTCATGCCATAGCTAGCCTTATCGGTCTACCATCTCCTTTATCATCATGATTATTAAATATTTTCCAACCTTTTAATTATAAATAATAATAAAATTATATTTCCTTTACATATCTTTATCAACCTCCCAAAGTTGTTTATAAAAATTAACACTAATATTTCCTCCAACCAACCGAATGAGTTCAAAATGAGACCTTCTACTCCAACCATTTACCAAGTTCAATTCAAAATGGAACCTTCTAGTCCAACTATTTATCTTTCATGAAACCTTTTGGTCCAACTATTTATCTTTTATGCAAAATATTAACCCCAATGATTGTTAATATTTGTCTTTAATATGTTTGTAGTAGTTGTCTTGGGGTAAAAAGAAGTTAGAATGGACTATTTATCTTTTATGCAAAATATCGACCCCAATGATGTATTTTAATATTGTCTTTTAATATGTTTGTAATGATGTATTTTAATATTGTCTTTTAATATGTTTGTAGTAGCTATTTTGGAGTAAAAAGAAGTTAGAATAGACTATTTATCTTTTATGCAAAATATTAACCCCAATGATGTTTTTTAATAATTGTCCTTTAATATGTTTGTATTTGCTGTCTTGGAGTAAAAAGAAGTTAGAATGGACTATTTATATTTTATGCAAAATATTGACCACAATGATGTTTTTTAATATTTGTCTTTTAATATGTTTGTAGTAGTTGTCTTGGAGTAAAAAGAAGTTAGAATGTTTGTAGGTTGTCTTGAAGTAAAAAGAAGTTAGAGCTCGTGATCTACATTCTCTTTATAACATTAAAATTAACTTTCACTTTAGATTGTAATAAAGTATTAGTGTTACCAATGTCACTCAATAACACTTGCCACAATCATATGAAAGGGAAAGGGCACCTTGTTTAAATGATTCATATATTATTATGGCATTTATATATCACCACTCCATATCATATGACCGACATAATTCAAGTTACACATACTCCTTGTCATATATAAAACGTTAATGCCGACCTTAAATTATAGGTTTAACCTTTACCACGTGAATATTTGAAGGCTTAAGTTGTGGGTCCCATACCCTAACTTTCCACATTGTATTCGCCTATCCCATGAAAACTTTGGTCAACACATTATTCTCATTACAATGAGTACAATCTATAAAACCGGACTTCAACCACCACGGGGAATCATCGGATGACACGTGTGCAATTGAAAACTACCACCGTGAAGCCTTAAGTACCATAAATATATACATGTGGAAAGACCACTGTTAACACTAGTGGCTGATCTCTTTAGTACCATTAAATATATACATGTGGAAAGACCACTGTTAACACTATTGGTTGATCTCCGTGATCTAATGATATTGTCAATTTCTCTCATTTTTGACAATCCTCAGGTAGTGTTAACATTTATTTTTTAACCTTTTTAATTAATAATATGGAAATTTTGAGTGAAACTTAATTCATGGGTTAATTTTCAAAGTTTTAAAACAAACAAACAAAACGTCATTTCTTTCTTTTTCTTTTTTCTAATATAATTTGCCATATTTTATATAGAATTAAATTATTTTACTTTAAAAATTTGAATATTTTTTAAAAAATAATGTCAAATGGTTGGAAATTTGATAATTAGTAAGATTCGCCAAAATTTCTACACTTTAAGAAAATTATAGATCTTTGAAATTCTCTCTGAAAAAAATATAATTCATACTCAAAGACATAAAAATTATACAATCTATAAAACATGAAAAAAAACTTAAAAAATTCATTTTAGATTTGAGGAGTTGTGACCCATCAAAGACTATGAAATATCAACTATAGGGTCCTTATTTTCTCATGAATAATAACAATTATCCTAGAGGACTTTTCAAAAAACCTAATTATGTTTGGTAAACTTTGTTGTTTTCATATTGAGGAAATCGAAACTATAAATACTATTGTTAGACTTTTCTCAACATGTAAAAACATAAAAACATCATCCTTTTGCTTAAACTTAGATTTGTCTTCCAATTCTTTTGAAAAAAAAGATTGTTCTTCTAACAACAACTATGTAAATGATGTCACCGTTCAAAAGATATCTTCCCAAAAGTAAAAGTAAAATAAAAAAGAAAACATAACGAAAATTTGCCTACCTAATGTAGGTTGTGTTAGCCTAATCTTCATTTATGTAAAATAGAATTTGAAATGTTGGTCACGTGTGAGAAAAAGCAATAACTAAATTTTGCATGCAAAATTTGGTACATTCTAACATTGAAATGGCCATTTCAAGGTTTCCATCACCAATTGCAACACACATTTGGTATATGAAGTAGTTACATGCTACATTTGGTTGTTCCTTGGATATGATGTTTTAATAGATTCAATAAGAACTAAGGCATTTTGATGCAATTTTTAACTACCACATTTTTGTCCTTTATGAGTTTGAAATTGGATTTAGTCACCTTCATGGTCTTCATGTATCATAATAGACATACCAAGCCCCTTTTTAAGTTCAAATATTCCTTTTGGTCAGTGTGCACTACTTTGCATCATATATATTTGATAGGCCAAAACCAAATTTGTTAGGTGGAACATTTTTGGTGACAACAAAGGATAATCCATGAAGGAAACATTGAGTTATTATGTTAGCTAATTTTCCATCAAAATCATGGCATACATACATTTAGGATTTATCACACTATATAGTACCAACCCATTGAGAAAGATCATTTATTTCATCATTGATGTACTTAGAAGGGTGAGACATTATTTTTCATTATGTATTGCCTAGTCTTTTAGAAGGAGGCCATCTAGCATGTTTGTGTGTGTGTTATAATAATAACCGTACTCAATGTGGTATTGACAACAACATGTGTTATGAGTTGTGTTTATTTTAACATGCTATGGTTTACATTTCTCGAAGGATCTTTGGCCCAAGTTAAGTTCATTATGTTCATGCCTAAATCTCTCATATAATTTTGTTTGTGTCATGTCAAGAAAATGTTTAATGTGGGGTTAACGATCCCTTGAACCCCTTCTCAATTTTAGTACATATTTTTGGTTGGAAGAAGGTCTAGTGTTGTCATCCCAAAAATATTGCACTAGTTCCTTTACCGCGTCAATGAGATTCATATGAGAGCGTGGCAACCATCCAATGAAGGCCCATACATGTATTTGACTAGTTTCAAGTTGTTCCCTTCCAACACAATACCTACAGAGTGTTTCGACATTCAAATTAATAAGTTTGGATGTAGGCTTAAGAAGATGAAGGGCCCTATTGCTTTTGTTCATGATTGATTGCGACAACACAAGGCGATCCGCATTGCAATCCTTTGAAATGAGATTTCTTTCCAATTGTACCAAATGCATCTACTAAACTTTTAACAATATGAGAAGTTGGTTTAGAACTATTTATCATATTTATCCTTAACTTTCTCCTATAACAATAGTCATACTCCTAGATTTTAATAACGATAAAAATAATTTACATTTATCTCCATCACATTTAGAATCAAAATAGTTAACAAGTATTTGTTGAGTTTGATATGCAATATTGCGTTTAGATAGCGTACCTTCAAGCGAAACAATGAGACTTTCATCAATTTGTATACAATTTGGACTTCTTAAACGTGAACTTGCAAATGGAGATAGGGATGTTGGAGCTTCATCACCTAGCCAATTTTGCGTTTCAACGATAGCTTCATGTGCTTCTTTTTCTTGATGGCAGCTGGATGATGGTAATACGACATCCTCTTGGATGACCTCAATGACATTGTCTTCTTCAAGCATATATTCACCATGCAACATCTCTCTAACTTCATCAATTGTTTTAGGTATCATTGTGCACATACATTCTACTCCTTGATTAGGGTAATGGGGTGCTTGATCTTTAACTATTGTGGAAATTGAAGGCCCCTCAAGTGAATGCTCCAACCGTATTTCTTGTTTTGGATTGGTTGGAAGAATCATAACATCCTCTACAGCCAGAATTGGGTGAGTGTCCACAAAATGTCTTTGATTGGTCTTGTCATTTCTTCTTTTTTCTCTAATTTCTTCGATGATTTCTTTGGGTAGCTTCTTCCTTGTGGATTTTCTTTTGCAATTGCGTAGATTTCCCATGACCACAATGATCAATGATCTATGGTGCTCTTCAATTGGGGATTCTCCAAGCTTAGTTTTTGTCTTTCTCAATTGTTTTATACTCCACCACAATGATCAATGAGATCAATTTCCTTAATACTACTCAATTGTAATAAAATCAATGGTGGAGATGTTCTATGCTGCTTCTCAATTGGATATTCTCCAAGCTAGGTATTTTTCTTGCTCAATAGTTTATACACTCCACCACAATGATCAATGAGATGATGCATTTGATTCTCTTCAATTGTAATACCATCAATGGTGGGGATGGTCTATGGTGCTCCTCAATAGGACATTATCCAACCTTGGTGTTTTTGTTGCTCAATTGAATCTATACTCCACCTGTAATGTCCCCTTCCATTCAATTCGATGCCAGGAAGGGAAACGTGACCAATCTTACAGGGCTATTTGACAATCTCAGCCCCATACATTACTAAGAAGACATAATAAATAAAAACTTGTGTGTGTGCAGATGCATACCTCAAACAAACACAGCGGAATTAAAAACTTGTATTAACACACACAAACTGAAATGCATCACCATATTTATCTCAAGCAATTGATGAATTAACAAGCAAAGAATCCATCGCATTCTTAAGCTATGCACAAGGTTCATATCAGCCATGCTAAGATAATTTTCATTTCATTAACATAAACAATTAACATTCAGAATTAACACATTGCAACACACGGAATACATATAATTTAAACACAGAGAACACTTATCTTAAAGATGAAGCTGTCCAAACAACTAACTATGTGAGAGCAACATTCCACCCAACCATAGATCTCTGTCCAGCTTGTATTCTTTTAGCTAAGATATCACCCCCGAGCTGGGTTGTGTATTCACTAAGGAGGAACTAAACAAGCTCACTCACAGCCATGGTTTCTTTCAATAGCTATACTAAGCTAACTCACAGTTGGGTTTATCAAGCATACAACAAACAAAGGAGGGAAATGCTAAGCTAGTGAGCTCATCCATAGAGCTACAAGCATCTCAAAGGAATTCAACAATCAAGGCACCCACATTACCTACCACACCCAACACAAGGAAGGTCCCCTTCTCTGTTGCACAGTCCCTCAGGTGTCCCTTCCCTCCAGTGCTCTTCAGGATGGGTATAGAAAGGTCCAGCTGCTAATTCTTGAAATTCTAGCCTTCACTGGGTTTATCAAGCAAACCCAACCTCTGCTCAATCATTCACAATTGGATTTCTCACAATTCTGTTCATCAAATAACTCAATCCCGTCACTGGTTTTCTGGGCTATAAAAAATGGGTTTTCCAATGGATTTCGGGGTATCTAATACTATCAAATTCACCCCAAGGTTCATATCTATGGAACCCCCATTGGATTTTACTATCCAATACCAAATCTCGGTGTTTTTGGCTCTTCAAAACGTGTGTTCTTGCAAAGTTGCGATTTTTGGTTTTGCTCATTACTAGGAATTCATTTTTGGATGGAAAATGATGCTGGGTTCTTCCACAATGGAATGGGAATGAGGAAGAAGCAACTCCCATGAGGTAGAGTGACTTATGGTACAAGAAAACAGAGCCCATACCTGCAAATACGAATTTTTGGGCTGCCCATGCTCCATTGAAGCCATGGACTCAAATCTTCAACTACTTCCTTACAACAGAAATAAATGTCATCAAGGAAGGTCAAATGGGTTCTCACAATGACATTTGGTAGCATAAGGTTCATCCCCACAGCCCCCTCACCACTCCCTAGTGGATACACATGGCCCCTTCTCATTCGTTGCTCCCATAGCTACTTTTGGGTATTTTATTGAATATTAAATATTTACATCAATTTACAATATCCCATGGCTTAATAGCACATGGGTAACAAAATTTCAAATGCTTTCCCATTTAAAATAAAATACAAACATATATTAGCGGGGCCTTGGCCTTGAGCTCCATGCTAGACAAACATACATTGCATGTACACAATATTTACATAAAAGCCAATAAATCACAAGGGTCAAAATTGGAATATTACATTCCCCTCCCCCTTAGAACAACATCATTCTCGGTGTTCTCAAAACTGAACAAAAATGGGAATGCCTCTCTCATGGCATCCTCCAGCTCCCATGTAGCCTCATCGGGACTATGGTGCTCCCATTGGACCTTTACCTGCCCGATGGCTCTGTTCCATAGCAAAGTGACCTTCTTGTCGAGGATGCGCATAGGCTCTACTTGGAACTCTCCCTCGGGTTCCACCTGTATCACATTCCAATCAATCATATGATTAGGATCATGTACATACTTCTTAAGAAAAGATATATGGAAAAAATTATGAGCTCTTATGTTAGTAGGCAATGCAATTCTATATGCAACTGGCACTATCCTATCCAGGACTTCAAATGGCCCACAATATCTTGGTGATAACTTGGCACAATTCCCCAACTTGAGAGAACTTTTCCTTGGTTTCACTCTCAAATAGACATGATCCCCAATCTGAAATTTCTTATGTACTCTTTTCAAATCCGCATAACTCTTTTTCCTATCCTGAGCTGCCTTTAAATTCTGCCTGATCTTAGTAACTTCTTGTTCCATTTGCTTGATCATCTCTAGTCCAAGTACTACCCTATTCATCGGGCTATCCCAATTCACTGGAGTCCTGCATCCCTTGCCATACAATGCTTTGAAGGGACTCATCCCCAATGATGCATGTTGTTCATTATTGTATGCAAATTCTACCAGGTGTAGGTAATCTTCCCACTTTGATGGTTTATCCATCACATACATTCTCAGCATGTTTTCAAGAACCTGATTCACCCTCTCAGTTTGACCATCTGTTTGAGGATGATATGCTATACTAAAATTAAATTTAGTTCCCAATTCCTGAAACAATCCTTTCCAAAAGTTGGAAGTGAACTTCGTATCACGATCAGAAATTATTGCCTTAGGCAATCCATGCAACTTCAATATCTCTCTCATGAAGATATTTGCAATGTCATTAGCCTTGTGAGTGGACTTGACTGGAATAAAGTGAGCTACTTTTGATAGCTTGTCCACCACAACCATGATTGAATCATGCTTCTTCACTGTCATGGGCAAACCTATTATAAAATCCATAGAGATCACTTCCCACTTCCATTCCAGAATGGGTAAGGGCTGTAATAATCCTTCTAGACGTTGGTGTTCTGCCTTGACTTGTTGGCACTTCTGACACCTATTAATGTACTCAGCAATGCCCTTCTTCATACCGTGCCAAAAATATTGCTTTCTTGCTGCTGTTATAGTTTTCTGATATCCTAGGTGTCCAGAGTATGGCATTTGATGTATTTCATCCATAACTAGCTTCTTCAAATATGCACTATTTGGAATGTACAGTCTATCTTTGTAGATGAGGATATTGTCTTCACCAAGCTAATATCCCACGCACTTTTCATCCACATTACCTTGCTGCAACTTCTCTTTAATTTGAAAACAAGTCTCATCACCGTTTTGGGCTTGAAGAACTCTTGTCTTCAAATCTGATTTGCACATACTGACTGTTGCAACATGAAATCTTCTACTGAGAGCATCTGCAACCTTATTCTCCTTCCCTTTTACATGCTTAATTTCAAAATCAAATTCACAAAGAAATTCCATCCATCTAGCTTTCCTAGCATTTAAGTTTGGCTGATCAAACAAATAATTCAAGCTCATGTGGTATGTTCTAAGCTCGAATCTTCTTCCCATCAAATAATGTCTCCACGTCTTGAGAGCATGTACTATGGCTACTAATTCTAAATCATGTGTGACATAATTCTTTTCATGCTCTTTTAATTTTCTTGATTCATAGCAAATCACAATTCCTTCTTGTATGAGCACCCCACCTAGTCCTTCAATGCAAGCATCTGTGCACACTACAAAATCATTCTTTGGATCTGCTATCTTCAAAATAGGAGCATCGGTAAGTAACTCCTTTAATCGCTGAAAAATTTTCTCACATTTTTCAGACCATACAAACTTGATATTCTCTCACTGCAATGAAGTAATTAGATGAGCTATCTTGGAGAAGCCTTCAATAAACCTTCTGTAGTAACCAGCAAGACCCATAAAAGATCTAACATCTGAAGCATTCTTTGGAGTAGACCAATCCATGATGACATTAATGTTTTCTGGATCCACTGCAATTCCTTCTTCGGAAATGACATGACCCAAATACGAAATCTTCTTTTGGTAAAACTCACACTTGCTTAACTTAGCATACAACTGGTGTTCTCTAAGAACTTGCAACACCATTCATATATGTTCCTCATGTTCTTCTTCCTTCCTTAAATAGACAAGAATTTCATCCAAGAACACAATCACAAACTTATCCAAATATTTGTTGAAGACACTATTCATTAGACACATGAATGTAGCAGGTGCATTGGTAAGACCAAATGGCACCACAGTGAACTCATAATGACCATATCTAGTTTTGAAGGCCATCTTGTGATTGTCTTCTTCTTTATTCTGCACTTGATGGTAACCAAACTTTAAGTCAATATTGGAAAACACTTTAGGTTCCTTCATTTGATCAAACAAGCCATCAATTCTTGGCAATGGATACTTGTTCTTGACTGCCACTTTATTGAGCTGCCTGTAATCAATAAACAGCCTTAGAGTCCCATCCTTCTTCTTAACAAATAACACCGGTGCTCCCTAAGGAGACACACTAGGCTTGATATACCTTTTTTCCATTAACTATTGCAGCTACATCTTCAACTCTACCAATTATGGTGTACTCATTCTATAAGGAGCTTTGGAATTCGGCGCTACCCCTGAAACAAGATCGATGGTAAAATTGATATCTCTCTTAGGTGGTAGTCTTGGCACTTCATCCGGAAATACCTCATGGAAATATTGCAATATACTGAAGTCCTCCATCCTTGGACCTTTGTCCTTTGATGATTCTAACATGTAGACTACATATAATTGACAACCATGCTTGTAAAACTTTTTCAACTGTAAAGTTGAAATTTGTCTTACTGAAACTTGCTTGGGAATTCCTCTTACCAACCTTGGTCTTCCCTCTTCATCAATGCATTCAAGTGCTTTCTCATAATAGTCCAACTTGGCTCTATGCTTTTCCAACTAATCCATGCCAATTAAGGCATCATAAGATCCTAATGGTAATACATTTAAATCTACATGTGTGTGGATCTATTCAATTCTATGGCGCACTCCACCACTACATCACTAACTTTTCTCTTAGTCCCTGTGGCTAATTGAACTAGCCAACACTTATTATGCTTCACTTTTCTAAGAGAATAACCTTCAACTACTTTTGGAGAAATATAACTATGAGTAGATCCTGGATCAATCAAAACAGAAATAGATTGCTTAGCAATCTTACCTTCAACTTCCACCACTGATGATTGATGATCTTCCTGATGATTATCCAACGCTACATAAATTCGAGGCGTTTCCCTTGCCATGTCCTCCACTGTAGCTACTCCCTTTAAGTTGTGCAATCTTCGCATATTATCCTTCCGATGTGGACAATCCTTTAGCATGTGGTTTTCTTCACATATCCAACATTGAAGTGGTCCCTTTGATGCTTTGTCTACTGCTACTACTAGATTGAATCCACTCCTTTCTTATTGCCCCTGTGGAAAGGTTCTAGGCTGACTTTTGAATGGTGGCTTGAATCCACTTCTCTTTTGTTAAAACCTCCCTCTTGGATTTCCTTTCCATGCTTGGTTAACCTCTGTTTTACCCTAACTCTGCTCGTAGCAATGCATTGCCATTATAATGGCTTCATCAAGACTTGGTGGATTAACAAACTCAATCCTGTCTTTGAAACTTTGAGGTAGACTCCTAAGGAAACATTGGATTTTTATCCTCTCATCTTTAATGTAATCTACATACCTCAATAATTCCAAAAAATTATGGACATGTTCTTCCATAGATTTTTGCCCCAACCTGATTTCATTGAACCCTTTTCTCTTACTGTCATAATACCTAGCAGAAAGTTATTTTTCCCTGAAGTACTTCTTAAATATTTCCCAACTGATCTTCCTTTCGCTGATCCCTTTCACTTGCAAGAGGTTATCCCACCAAATTGAAGCTCTGCCATTTAGATTGTAAATGGAAATTCTGGCTTTTTCATTTCCTGAGTAGTCTTGAATTTTGAAATATTTCTTCATTCCAAGAAGCCATGCGTCTGCCTCTTGCCCAGTCTTTCCTTCTCCATTAAATGTGGGAGGCCTTGCCTTCCTGAATTCCCCCTGTGGAATTCCTTTGAACTTCTTTCTTCCATCAAATCTCTTGGGTGTATTCCTTGGACTTCTTTGAGAATCTCTGGAGTCACACAATTTTCTAAAAGAAGATCTAGAGGAAGAAGTTCTATGCTTCTTGCTCACCGAGCTCTTCCTTGGGCTTGGAGCCATCTTCATTGAACGACCTCTAAAGCGACTCTCTGCATCTCTTCTTTCTTCACCTACATGACTTAGGTTGGACCCAAGTTTTATATTCTGCGGCATATCATTGAGGCTTTGCAAAATAGCAGCATTAAGTTGGTTTTGTTCTTCTTGAGCCTTCATCAACCATTCATTGAAGCTTACCATGGTTTCAACCAAATTTCGAGGAGTTACTTGCTCCCTTCTCCCATTAGATTCAGTATCAGCATTCTCTTCTTGTACATTCTATCCTAGAAC
Source organism: Larix kaempferi (assembly GCA_027924585.1). Lineage (NCBI taxonomy): Eukaryota > Viridiplantae > Streptophyta > Pinopsida > Pinales > Pinaceae > Larix > Larix kaempferi. The sequence continues at coordinate 21,169 of BSBM01000053.1, read as the reverse complement.
ATATTCTTCATGCTCATAAGGATCTTCAGCATCATTTATGGTCACCATTTTTCTTATATGCTACCTTTGCTACAATTATTAGTTTTATGAGCTGCAAGCATTGTGCATTATGCAAATATTTGTTAGACATAATAAGAATGCATCTAGAAATATACAAAAATAAATATTTAACATAATCAACTCATGGAATAATTTACACAGTTATTATGCATTCATTTCTTTTTGCTCATTCATGCAATTCTAGAAATTGCCCATATTGTTAACAATTTGACAAAACAGCCACTAGCACTTTTCTGCAGTAATTATACATGGTGTGTGATAACCATATTCAAATTCTGGTCATACACCATTATTCCCTGCTGGAAAATCTTTCCAATGCTTGTCCTCGTGCTCCATTCCGACTTCGGGTGTGAAAACTACGTTACTTAAAAAATAAAAACTTTCACCACAATTCTGCACTTTTTACACAGTTGTAAAAATATACTGAACTGCCATAATGGTAAGGATTGAGAAAGATCATTTATTTCATCATTGATGTACTTAGAAGGGTGAGACATTATTTTTCATTATGTATTGCCTAGTCTTTTAGAAGGAGGCCATCTAGCATGTGTGTGTGTGTTATAATAATAACCGTAATCAATATGGTATTGAAAACAACATGTGTTATGAGTTGTGTTTATTTTAACATGCCATGGTTTACATTTATCGAAGGATCTTTGGCCCAAGTTAAGTTCATTATGTTCATGCCTAAATCTCTCATATATTTTTGTTTGTGTCATGTCAAGAAAATGTTTAATGTGGGGTTAACGATCCCTTGAACCCCTTCTCAATTTTAGTACATATTTTTGGTTGAAAGAAGGTCTAGTGTTGTCATCCCAAAAATATTGTACTAGTTCCTTTACCGCGTCAATGAGATTCATATGAGAGCGTGGAAACCATCCAACAAAGGCCCATACATGTATTTGACCAGTTTCAAGTTGTTCCCTTCCAACACAATACCTACAGAGTGTTTCGACATTCAAATTAATAAGTTTGGATGTAGGCTTAAGAAGATGAAGGGCCATATTCCTTTTGTTCATGATTGATTGCGACAACACAAGGCGAGCTGCATTGCAATCCTTTGAAATGAGATTTCTTTCCAATTGTACCAAATGCATCTACTAAACGTTTAACAATATGAGAACTTGGTTTAGAACTGTTTATCATATTTATCCTTAACTTTCTCCTATAACAATAGTCATACTCCTAGATTTTAATAACGATAAAAATAATTTACATTTATCTCCATCACATTTAGAATCAAAATAGTTAACAAGTATTTGTTCAGTTTGATATGCAATATTGCGTTTAGATAGCGTACCTCCAAGCGAAACAATGAGACTTTCATCAATTTGTATACGATTTGGAGTTCTTAAACGTGAACTTGCAAATGGAGATAGGGATGTTGGAGCTTCATCACCTAGCCAATTTTGCGTTTCAACGGTAGCTTCATGTGCTTCTTTCTCTTGATGGTAGCTGGATGATGGTAATACGACATCCTCTTGGACGACCTCAATGACATTGTCTTCTTCAAGCATATATTCACCATGCAACGCCTCTCTAATTTCATCAATTGTTTTAGGTGTCATTGTGCATAAACATTCTACTCCTTGATCAGGGTCATGGGGTGCTTGATCTTTAACTATTGTGGAAATTGAAGGCCCCTCAAGTGAGTGCTCCAACCGTATTTCCTCCAACCGTATTTCTTGTTTTGGATTGGTTGGAAGAATCATAACATCCTCTACAGCCAGAATTGGGTGAGTGTCCACAAAATGTCTTTGATTGGTCTTGTCATTTCTTCTTTTTTCTCTAATTTCTTCGATGATTTCTTTGGGTAGCTTCTTCCTTGTGGATTTTCTTTTGCAATTGCGAAGATTTCCCATGACCACAATGATCAATGATATATGGTGCTCTTCAATTGGGGATTCTCCAAGCTTAGTTTTTGTCTTTCTCAATTGTTTTATACTCCACCACAATGATCAATGAGATCAATTTCCTTAATACTTCTCAAATGTAATAAAATCAATGGTGGAGATGGTCTATGGTGCTTCTCAATTGGATATTCTCCAAGATAGGTATTTTTCTTGCTCCATAGTTTATACACTCCACCACAATGATCAATGAGATGATGCCTTCAATTCTCCTCAATTGTAATACCATCAATGGTGGGGATGGTCTATGGTGCTCCTCAATAGGACATTATCCAACCTTGGTGTTTTTGTTGCTCAATTGAATCTATACTCCACCTGTAACATCCCCTTCCATTCAATTCAATGCCAGGAAGGGAAACGTGACCAATCTTAATGGGCTATTTGACAATCTCAACCCCGTACATTACTAAGAAGACATAATAAATAAAAACTTGTGTGCGTGCAGACTCATACCTCAAACAAACACAGTGGAATTAAAAACTTGTATTAACGCACACAAACTGAAATGCATCGCATTCTTAAGCTATACACAAGCTTCATATCAGCCATGCTAAGATAATTTTCATTTCATTAACATAAACAATTAACATTCAGAATTAACACATTGCAACACACAGAATGCATATAATTTAAACACAGAGAACACTTATCTTGAAGATGAAGTTGTCCAAACAACTGGCTATGTGAGAGCAATGTTCCACCCAACCATAGATCTATGTCCAGCTTGTATTCTTTTAGCTAAGAGATCACCCCCGAGCTGGGTTGTGTATCCACTGAGGAGGAACTAAACAAGCTCACTCACAGCCATGGTTTCTTTCAACAGCTATGTTAAGCCAAATCACAGTTGGGTTTATCAAGCATACAACAAACAAAGGAGGGAAATGCTAAGCTAGTGAGCTCATCCATAGAGCTACAAGCATCTCAAAGGAATTCAACAATCAAGGCACCCACATTACCTACCACACCCAACACAAGGAAGGTCCCCTTCTCTGTTGCACAGTCCCTCAGGTGTCCCTTCCCTCCAATGCTCTTCAGGATGGGTATAGAAAGGTCCAGCTACTAATTCTTGAAATTCTAGCCTTCACTGGGTTTATCAAGCAAACCCAACCACTGCTCAGTCATTCACAATTGGATTTCTCACAATTCTGTTCATCAAATAACTCAATCCGGTCACTGATTTTTTGGTCTATAAAAAATGGGTTTTCCAATGGATTTCGGGGTATCTAATACTATCAATTCACCCCAAGGTTCATATCTATGGATCCCCCATTGGATTTTACTATCCAATACCAAATCTCGGTGTTTTTGGCTCTTCAAAACATGGGTTCTTGCAAAGTTGCGATTTCTGGTTTTGCTCACTACTGGGAATTCGTTTTTGGATGGAAAATGATGCTGGGTTCTTTCACAATGGAATGGGAATGAGGAAGAAGCAACTCCCATGAGGTAGAGTGACTTATGGTACAAGAAAACAGAGCCCATACCTGCAAATATGAATTTCTGGGCTGCCCATTCTCCATTGAAGCCATGGACTCAAATCTTCAACTACTTCCTTACAACATAAATAAATGTCATCAAGGAAGGTCAAATGGGTTCTCACAATGACATTTGGTAGCGTAAGGTTCATCCCCATAGGCCCCCTCACCACTCCCTAGTGGATACACATGGCCCCTTCTCATTCATTGCTCCCATGGCCAGTTTTTGGTATTTTATTGAATATTAAATATTTACATAATTTTACAATATCCCATGGCTTAATAGCACATGGGTAACAAAATGTCAAATGCTTTCCCATTTAAAATAAAATACAAACATATACTAGCGGGGCCTTGGCCTTGAGCTCCATGCTAGACAAACATACATCGCATGTACACAATATTTACATAAAAGCCAATAAATCACAAGGATCAAAATTGGGGTATTACATTCCCCCCCCCTTATAACAACACCGTCCTCGGTGTTCTCAAAACTGAACAAAAATGGGAATGCCTCTCTCATGGCATCCTCCAGCTCCCATGTAGTAGCCTCATTGGGACTAAGGTGCTCCCATTGGACCTTTACCTGCCCGATGGCTCTGTTCCAGAGCAAAGTGACCTTCTTGTCAAGGATGCGCATACGCTCTACTTGTAACTCTCCCTAGGGTTCCACCTGTATCACATTCCAATCAATCATATGATTAGGATCATGTACATACTTCTTAAGAAAAGATATATGGAAAACATTATGAGCTCTTATGTTAGTAGGCAATGCAAGTCTATATGCAACTAGCCCTATCCTATCCAAGACTTCAAATGGCCCACAATATCTTGGTGACAACTTGGCACAATTCCCCAATTTGAGAGAAATTTTCTTTGGTTTCACTCTCAAATAGACACGATCCCCAATCTGAAATTCCTTATGCACTCTTTTCAAATCTGCATAACTCTTTTGCCTGTCCTGAGCTGCCTTTAAATTCTGCTTGATCTTAGTAACTTCTTGTTCCATTTCCTTGATCATCTCTGGTCCAAGTACTACCCTGTTCATCGGGCTGTCCCAATTCACTAGAGTCCTACATCCCTTTTCATATAATTCTTCAAAGGGACTCATCCCCAATGATGCATGTTGTTCATTATTGTATGCAAATTCTACCAAGTGTAGGTAATCTTCCCACTTGGATGGTTTATCCATCACATACATTCTCATCATGTCTTCAAGAACCTGATTCACCCTCGCAATTGATCATCTGTTTGAGGATGATATGCTATACTAAAATTCAATTTAGTTCCCAATTCCTGAAGCAATCCTTTTCAAAAGTTGGAAGTGAACTTCGTATCATGATCAGAAATTATTGCCTTGGGCAATCCATGCAACTTCAATATCTCTCTCATGAAGATATTTGCAATGTCAATAGCCTTGTGAGTGGACTTGACTGGAATAAAGTGAGCTACCTTTGATAGCTTGTCCACCACAACCATGATTGAATCATGCTTCTTCATTGTCATGGGAAGACCTATTATAAAATCCATAGAGAGCACTTCCCACATCCATTCCAGAATGGGTAAGGGCTGTAACAATCCTGCTAGATGTTGGTGTTCTGCTTTGACTTGTTGGCACTTCTGACACCTAGCAATGTACTCAGCTATGCCCTTCTTCATATCATGCCAAAAATATTGCTTTCTTGCTGCTGTTATAGTTTTATGATATCCTGGTTGTCCAGAGTATGGCATTTGATGTATTTCATCCATAACTAGCTTCTTCAAATCTGCACTATTTGGAATGTACAGTCTATCTTTGTAGATGAGGATATTGTCTTCACCAAGTTGATATCCGGTGCACTTTTCATCCACATTACCTTGCTGCAACTTCTCTTTAATTTGAAGGCAAGTCTCATCACCATTTTGGGCTTCAAGAACTCTTGTCTTCAAATCTGATTTGCACATACTGACTACTACAAAATGAAATCTTCTACTGAGAGCATCTGCAACCTTATTCTCCTTCCCTTTTACATGCTTAATTTCAAAATCAAATTCAAAAAGAAACTCCATCCATCTAGCTTGCCTAGCATTCAAGTTTGGCTAATCAAACAAATACTTCAAGCTCATGTGGTCTATTCTAAGCTCGAATCTTCTTCCCATCAAATAATGTCTCCATATCTTGAGAGCATGTACTATGGTTGCTAATTCTAAATCATGTGTGGCATAATTCTTTTCATGCTCTTTTAATTTTCTTGATTCATAGAAAATCATAATTCCTTCTTGCATGAGCACCCCACCTACTCCTTCAATGCAAGCATATGTGCACACTACAAAATCCTTCTTTGGATCTACTATCTTCAAAACAGGAGCGCTGGTAAGTAACTCCTTTAATCGCTGAAAATTTTTCTCACATTTTTCAGACCATACAAACTTGATATTCTTTCACTGCAATGAAGTAATTGGATGAGCTATCTTGGAGAAGCCTTCAATAAACCTTCTGTAGTAACCAGCAAGACCCATAAAAGATCTAACATCTGAAGCATTCTTTGGAGTAGACCAATCCATGATGGCATTAATCTTTTCTGGATCCACTGCAATTCCTTTCTCGAAAATGACATGACCCAAATACGGAATCTTCTTTTGGTAAAACTCACACTTTCTTAACTTGGAAAACAACTGGTGTTCTCTAAGAACTTGCAACACCATTCTTAGATGTTCCTCATGTTCTTCTTCCTTCCTTGAATAGACAAGAATGTCATCCAAGAACACAATCACAACTTATCCAAATATTTGTTGAAGACACTATTCATTAGACACATGAATGTAGCAGGTTTATTGGTAAGACCAAATGGCACCACAGTGAACTCATAATGACCATATCTAGTTCTGAAGGACGTCTTGTGAATGTCTTCTTCTTTAATCTGCACTTAATGGTAACCAGGCTTTAAGTCAATCTTGGAAAACACTTTATCTTCCTTCATTTGATCAAACAAGTCATCAATTCTTGGCAATGGATACTTGCTCTTGACTATCACTTTATTGAGCCGCATGTAATCAATACACAACCTTAGAGTCCCATCCTTCTTCTTAACAAATAACATCGGTGCTCCCCAAGGAGACACGCTAGGCCTGATATACCTTTTTTCCATTAACTCTTGCAGCTACATCTTCAACTCTACCAATTCCAATGTACTCATTCTATAAGGAGCTTTGGAATTCGGTGCTGCCTCTAGAACAAGATCGATGGTAAAATCGATATCTCTCTTAGGTGGTAATCCTGGCACTTCATCTAGAAATACCTCATTGAAATATTGCAATATACTAAATTCCTCCATCATTGGACCTTTGTCCTTTGATGAATCTGACATGTGGACTGCATGTAATTGACAACCATGCTTGTAAAAATTTTTCAACTGTAAGGCTGAAATTTGTCTTACTGAAACTTGCTTGGGAATTCCTCTTACCAACCTTGGTCTTCCCTCTTCATCAATGCATTCAAGTGCTTTCTCAAAGCAGTCCAACTTGGATCTATGCTTTTCCAACTAATCCATGCCAATTAAGGCATCATAAGATCCTAATGGTAATACATTTAAATCTGCATGTGCCTGGAGTCCATTCAATTCTATGGTGCACTCCACCACTACATCACTAACTTTTCTCTTAGTCCCTGTGGCTAATTGAACTATCCAAGACTTATTATGCTTCACTTTTCTAAGAGAACAATCTTCACCCAATTTTGGAGAAATATAAATATGAGTAGATCCTGGATCAATCAAAACAAAAATAGATTGCTTAGCAATCTTACTTTCAACTTCTACCACTGATGATTGATGATCTGCCTGATGATTATCCAACGCTACATAAATTCGAGGCGTTTCCCTTGCCATGTCCTCCACTGTAGCTGCTCCCTTTAAGTTGTGCAATCTTTGGGGATTATCCTTCCGATGTGGACAATCCTTTAGCATGTGGTTTTCTCCACATCCCCAACATTGAAGTGGTCCCTTTGATGCTTTGTCTGCTGCTACTGCTGGCTTGAATCCACTCCTTGCTTGCTTCCCCAGTGGAAAGGTTTTAGGATGACTTTTGAATGGTGGCTTGAATCCACTTCTCTTTTGTTCAAACCTCCCTCTTGGATTTCCTTTCCATGCTTGGTTAACCTCTTTTTTACCCTAACTCTGCTCGTAGCAATGCATTGCCATTCTAATGGCTTCATCAAGACTTGGTGGATTAACAAACTCAATCCTGTCTTTGAAATTTTGAGGTGGACTCCTAAGGAAACATTGGATTTTTATCCTCTCATCTTTAATGTAATCTACATACCTCAATAATTCCAAAAATTTATGGATATGTTCTTCCATAGACTTTTGCCCCAACCTAAGTTCATTGAACTCTTTTCTCTTACTGTCATAATACCTAACAGAAAGTTATTTTTCCCTGAAGTACTTCTTAAATCTTTCCCAACTGATCTTCCTTTCACTGATCCCTTTCACTTGCAAGAGGTTATCCCACCAAATTGAAGCTCTTCCATTTAGATTGTAAGTGGAAATTCTGGCTTTTCCATTTCCTGAGTAGTCTTGAATTCTGAAATATTTCTTCATTCCAAAAAGCCATGCCTCTGCCTCTTGGCCAGTCTTTCCTTCTCCATCAAATGTGGGAGGCCTTGCCTTCCTGAATTCCCCCTGTGGAATTCCTTTGAAATTCTTTCTTCCATCAAATCTCTTGGGTTTATTCCTTGGACTTCTTTGAGAATCTCTGGAGTCACACGATTTTCTAAAAGAAGATCTAGAGGAAGAAGTTCTATGCTTCTTGCTCACCGAGCTCTTCCTTAGGCTTGGAGTCATCTTCTTTGAATGACCTCTAAAGCAACTCTCTGCATCTCTTCTTTCTTCACCTACATGACTTGGGTTGGACCCAAGGTTTATCTTCTGCTGCATATTAGTGAGGCTTTGCAAAATAGCAGCATTAAGTTGGTTTTGTTCTTCTTGAGCCTTCATCAACTTTTCATTGAAGCTTACCATGGTTTCAACCAAATTCTGAGGAGTTACTTGCTCCCTTCTCCCATTAGATTCAGTCTCAGCATTCTCTTCTAGTACATTCTCTCCTATAACATCTTCTTCATGCTCATAAGGGTCTTGAGCATCATTTATGGTCACCATTTTTCTTGTATGCTACCTCTGCTACAATTATTAGTTTTATGAGCTGCAAGCACTGTGTATTATGAAAATATTTGTTAGACATCATAAAAATGCATCTAGAAATATACAAGAATCAATATTTAACATAATCAACTCATGGAATAATTTACACAATTGTTATGCATTCATTTCTTTTTGCACATTCATGCAATTCTAGAAATTGCCCATATTGTTAACAATTTGACAAAACAATCACTGGCACTTTCCTGTAGTAATTATCCATGGTGTGTGATAACCCTATTCAAATTCTGGTCATACACCATTATTCCCTACTGGAAAATATTTCCAATGCTTGTCCTCGTGCTCCATTCCAACTTCGGGTTTGAAAACTATGCTACTTCAAAAATAACAACTTTCACCACAATTCTGCACTTTTTACACAATTGTAAAAATATACTGAATTGCCAAATTCATCCACCTGTAGAAGAAAATATATAAGGATTCAGGAAAACTTTTCTACTGGGAGAAGTTAGTCCATATAGAAAGGAACACTCAGCAGCTCACGGATCTCTATTCCGATGCTCCATTCATCTTCTATAAACTTCTGGGTTTGACTACTTTCCACTTTTCACATTTTTCCAAAATTCCAAATTTTACACCGTGCCTGCTCCATGACTGCTCCATATCAATTTTGGCTCAATTTGTCCTTCTGTCAAGAGTCGGGACACTGATTTATAAAATCCACTAATCTCAAAATTATGCCCAACTTGAGAATAACGAGCTCAGGATCATCACTGGACCTTCCATGGCCTTCGTCAATGGCCTCAGAATGCCATTGAACTCATCCAAATCCAATTCCGCAAGCTCCTGTTACCTCAAAATGAAATTTTATCCCGCACCACACAACCCGCAACCCGAAATCCATACTGCGGGTGCGGAAATGCTACTTTTCCAACCCAGGGTTACTCCATCCTGCAGTCCCGCAACCCGAAATCCTGCAACTTCGCGATTCTGCAATTCCGGGTGCGGAAAGCCATGTCGCAGACATGGAAATTTTAACCTTTCTCTAGAAGAAAGGTTGGCCTCCCCTTCTTGTGATTAATATATCCTATAATCAAAATATGCAGGAGAAGGGTCTCCTACCCCTTCTGTCCTCTAATCACAATCAGCAAGAGAAGGGTCGCCCACCCCTTTTGGTGATTTCCTCTAATCACAATCCGCAAGAGATGGGTCGCCTGCCCCTTCTGTTGATTTCCTCTAATCACAATCCGCAGGAGAACGGTCGCCCACCCCTTCTGGTGATTTCCTCTAATCACAATCAGTAGGAGAAGGGTCACCCACCCCTTTTGGTGATTTCCTTTAATCACAATCCGCAAGCGAGGGTCGCCCGCCCCTTCTGGTGATTTCCTCTAATCACAATCAGCAGGAGAAGGGTCGCCCACACCCTTTTGGTGATTTCCTCTAATCATAATCAATAGGAGAAGGGTCGCTCACCCCTTCTGGTGATTTCCTCTAATCACAATCTACAGGAGAAGGGTCGCCCGCCCCTTCTGGTGATTAGTATTTTTTTTTATTTTTTATTTTAATCACAATCCGTAGAAGAAGGGTCGGCTTCCCCTTCTAGTGATTAGTGTTTTCTCTATCATGTCAGCAGAAGAAGGGTCGGCTGCCCCTTCTGGTGATTAGTGTTTTCTCTGTCACATCAACAAAAGAAGGGTCGGCTTCCCCTTTTGGTGATCAGTGTTCTCTCTGTCACGTCCCCTTCCATCAATCCATTCCATGGAAGGAAACATGACTAAGCTTACGTGGCTCATAACTCCTTCATCCCTTGTCCAAATGGGATGAGTTTGGTACCATTAGAAAGCTCATGCAAATTTCTATGCACCTAGGTGGTCCTCTACCACATCTGAGAACTTTAAACTTACCACTTCTCCATTCCAAAATGATGCCCCAACTTCACCAATACCATGTTAAAACATTCTGTCGCTTACCTATAACTCATAGTCCGGCCCCAAGCAGCCCCAGTGCTGCAAGCTGGGCTCTGATACCACTCTGTAATGTTCCCTTCCATTCAATTCGATGCTAAGAAGGGAAATGTGACCAATCTTACTGAGATATTTGACAATCTCAGCCCCATACATTTATAAAAAGACATAATAAATAAAAACTTGTGTGTGTGCAGACTCATACCTCAAACAAACATAGCGGAATTAAAAACTTGTATTAACACACACAAACTGAAATGCATCACCATATTTATCTCAAGCAATTGATGAATTAACAAGCAGAGAATCCATAGCATTCTTAAGCTATGCATAAGATTCATATCATCCATGCTAAGATAATGGTTTCATTTTATTAACATAAACAATTAACATTTAGAATTAACACATTGCAACACATAGAATGCATATAATTTAAACACAGAGAACACTTATCTTAAAGATGAAGCTGTCCAAACAACTGGATATGTGAGAACAATGTTCCACCCAACCATAGATCTCTGTCCAGCTTGTATTCTTTCAGCTGAGAGATCACCCTCGAGCTGGGTTGTGTATCCACTAAGGAGGAACTAAACAGGCTCACTCACAGCCATGGTTTCTTTCAACAGCTGTGCTAATCCAACTCACAGTTGGGTTTATCAAGCATACAACATAGAAAGGAGGGAAATCCTAAGCCAGTGAGCTCATCCTTAGAGCTACAGTCATCTCAAAGGAATTCAACCGTCAAGGCACCCACATTAACTACCACACCTAACACAAGGAATGTCCCCTTCTCTGTTGCACAGTCCCTCAGGCATCCCTTCCCTCCAGTGCTCTTCAGGATGGGTATAGAAAGGTCCAGTTGTTAATTCTTGAGATTCTAGCCTTTACTAGGCTTATCAAGCAAACCCAACCTCTGCTCAATCATTCACAATTCGATTTCTCACAATTTTGTTCATCAAATAACTCAATCCTGTCACTGGTTTTCTAGGCTATAAAAACTGGGTTTTTCCAATGTATTTCGGGGTATCTAATACTCTGAAATTCACCGTAAGGTTCATATCTATGGATCCCCCATTGAATTTTACTATCCAATACCAAATCTGGGCATTTTTTGCTCTTCAAAACGTGGGTTCTTGCAAAGTTGCGATTTTTGGTTTTGCTCACTGCTGGGAATTCGTTTTTGGATGGAAAATGATGCCGGGTTCTTCCACAATGGAATGAGAATGAGGAAGAAGCAACTCCCATGAGGTAGAGTGACTTGCGGTACAAGAAAACAGAGTCCATACCTGCAAATACGAATTTCCGGGCTACCCATGCTCCATTGAAGCCATGGACTCAAATCTTCAACTACTTCCTTACAACCTAAATAAATGTCATCAAGGAAGGTCAAATGGGTTCTCACAATGACATTTGGAAACATAAGGTTCATCCCCATAGCCCCCTCACCACTCCCTAGTGGATACACATGGCCTCTTCTCATTCATTGCTCCCATAGCCAGTTTTTGGTATTTTATTGTAATGTTAAATATTTACATCATTTTACAATATCCCATGCCTTAATAGTACACGGGTAACAAAATGTCAAATGCTTGCCCATTTAAAATAAAATATGAACATATACTAACAGGGCCTTAGCCTTGAGCTCCACACTAGACAAACATACATCGCATGTACACAATATTTACATAAAAACCAATAAATCACAAGGGTCAAAATTGGGGTATTACACCACCACAATTATCAATGAAATGTTGCATTTGATATTCCTAAATTGTAAAAATAATCATGGTGGAGAATTGGAGATGGTTTTTATATTGGACTCTTGAACCTTGTCCAATATCTTTGGTGCTCCAAGCAATCCTTATATAACTTATTATGGATATGGTCTCAATGAAATACTTAATTTGTGTGAACTTTCTTGCAATGGAAAGAGTGTATTGTGAGATTTTCAATAGCTTAGAACTAGATTCATAAGACAACTTCACATGGAATATTTCAGACAATGAGAGAAGAAGAATAGAGAAGATAAATTGTGGATATCACTCTGTATTTTATTCATCAATATGATACTCAATATATAATACATCTTCCATGGAGAAAATTGAATTCCTTGGAGGCAATTTGTAAATGACAAAAACAAAAGGCTTAGATAAGGCAAAAAAATAGCTTAGGTGGCAAAAGCAGTTTCCAAAACTGTCCTAGAGGCTCACAAATTTTCTAAGTATGGTATGGAAGCTCATGAGTGAGATAAATAGAATGTATTTATGGATTTAGGAGAGAATATATGATGTGGAGGTCGAATTGGTCAAGTGGAAAAAGTTTCTAAGTCAACTAGCTTTACCTTTTCCACTAGAAAGCAGAGAAAATAGGACAAAGCTAACTAAATCAAGAAAGCACCTTCTAATCAAGAAATGGAAAGAAATCAGACAGAATGAAATGAAATCTTATCCATAATTTCCTCAAATGCTCCCTAGTGACATAGGATGGCAAGTGGTCCACTAAAAGACAAAACTGGCCCTATTTACCTAGTCAAAACTCAGGAAATCAATCATAAATGATTAATTAATTTATCCTAAGTCTAAAATGGTATAGGTGGATTTTTTAATACTCCAACACCCCCCCTTAATCCTGAATTTATGTGGTGGAAATCATAAAAATATTATAAATATAGGTCCCAAGCAACAAGGCTTATGGTCACCCCAATACAAAAATAACTAGTCCATGTAAAATGAGGAAATAGGGAAAACCTCATGGGAAAAAACCCTCCCTAAAAAATGAACATGTTTGGATGTCTTCATACTGTCTTGCTGATCATTTGGAGGAGATGAATGAGCTGAATGAGTTGAATGGGATGCTTCTAAGTAACAGACATGATGAAGAGATTGTGGATGTCATGATCATGCATCAGTGCATCAATGTGGTGTAGGAAAGAATCATTGGTAGAGGCACCATGAAGCTCATTTTTTGATGATGGAGGAGCACCATATGATTTTTTCTTGATGTTTTAACACATATAATCAGATCTGAAAACATAATCAATGATGGAAAGAAAATCTATTCAAACTCCTTCCAAAGGAGAATCAATGAACTCAACATTATCAATTTCTTCTATAGCTACAATGTGGTGCACTAGTTCGTGTACCTTCTTCTCAAACTGATGTAGAACCTTTCTAATATTGTATAGGAGATCATGCAGCTCTGAAATATCAAAATTTGAGTCATATGGAGAAGCAACCAATAAATATATGGAGTCTCCATGATCGAACAGATTTTCAGTAGGAAACGTGCGAGAGACTAGGTAACCCTGGCAGTTGAGTGAGCATGGAGAGGTTGAGAACTTGAATTTTGAACCATGAGTGATGGGGTTAGGTCCATATGTGTGAAATATCATTCCAATGATGGCCAAAGAAATGGCTATCCAACCAATGAAAGATATGAAAGACATAAGAGCAACAGAGGCAAGTGACATAGTGTAGGAAACAATGGAATTGTGTATTCTCTTAATTGGAGAAATTGGGGGTTGTAGGGTCTTTTGTGCATCCAATGGTTGGGAAAATGGTGTGGAAGGTGTCATGACCTGCATATCATATCGCATATCATATTCAAAATAACAACCTAAAATATTTGAATGGAGATGGAAATACCTTTCAGAAGACAAGTCAGAAGCTAGTAAAAACTGACTAGTTTTTGATAGTAGACTTGGGTGAACTGACTGAAGATTGTACCAAGGAAGAGGTGGAGGTTTCTGATTCTGATATATCAAAATGTGAATCAAAATTAGAGACATAAGAATTATATTTCACTCTAGTACTCAAATCATAAGCATGATTGCCTTTGGGAGAGGCTTGGAAACAATGTTCTTGTTCTACAACAAGCTTGCCTTGTTCTTTTCTTGCAAAGTCAGGAACATCTGTGTTATGCTCTTCAAGCATCTTAGCCATGATGTCCAATCTATTTTTTCAAGCAATATTTATCAGGATGGGCGCCTTTGCAGCAATAAGAACACATGGGATTCTCCTTCTTCATCATCTTGGATTTGGAATCTTCATCAGAGTCCTCTTGCTCTGACAACATCTTTTGTTTGGATTTGTCATTCTTGAAACTCTTTGCTCCATGAGCAGCAAGTGCAAAGTCATTGGAGGGTGTTAGATACCTCATTTGGACTAGATTTTCCTTCTCCTTAGTGATTGAATCAATGAATGCATCCAAGCTTGGCATCTTCCAATCAGGAACTACAAGTCTTGTGGTATGAAAAGTAGACACAAATACTGAGTATTCAGAGCTCATTTTTGACATAATGGTAAGGATTAACTGCTTATCCTTCTTATCTATGCCACATTGCTTGCGTTTAAGCACCAGGTTCTTGAATTTTGAGATGAACTCTTTCATTGAATCGAAATTACTTGGAATAAGTGATATCAGCTCAATCTCCAATAAATGACCTTTGAGCTCAACCTGTTTTCCAAAGAGAGACTCTAGATTTTTCCACACTTGATTTGGAGTGGATAGAGAGTCAATGTGGAATAGAATCTCTAGATATACATAGAGACAAAGTAACCCATAAGACTCATCAAGCCTATTGAACCATTTGGATTTTAATGCAACAATTCCTGGCTTAGTTTCAAGCCCCATAGTAACTCTATACAATCATTTGATTCAAAGCTAGATGATCATATGCACATTCTAGTCAAAGTAGTTGAAGGGAGTGAGAGTCACAGCTTTAGCTTGATTTTTTTCCATACTGATGTGCTCCTGGTGATAGAAATACCTACAAAAAACGCTCTGGAAATTGTTTTTAATCAATCTAGTTCTGATACCATGTGAGATTTTCAATAGCTTAGATCTAGATTCATAAGACAACTTCACATGGAATATTTCAGACAATGAGAGAAGAAGAATAGAGAAGATAAATTGTGGAAATCACTCTGTATTTTATTCATCAATATGATAACAATATATAATACATCTTCCATGGATAAAATCGAATGCCTTGGAGGCAATTTGTAAAGAAAAAAAAGAAAAGGCTTAGATAAGGAAAAAAAAACCCCTAGGTGGCAAAAGCAGTTTCCAAAACTATCCTAGAGGCTCACGAATTTGATAAGTATGGTATGGCATCTCATGAGAGAGGTAAATAGAATTTATTGATGGATTTAGGAGAGAAGATATGATGTGGAGGTCGAATTGGTCAAGTGAAAAAAGTTTCTAAGTCAACTAGCTTTACCTTTTCCACTAGAAAAGTAGAAAAGACAGGACAAAGCTAAATAAATCAGGAAAGCACCTTCTAAACCAAAAATGTCGGAAAGAAATTAGACATAATATAATGAAATCTTATCCATAATTTCCTCAAGTGATCCCTAGTGACTTAGGATGCAAATTGGTCCACTAAAAGACAAAACTGACCCTGTTTACCTACTCAAAACTCAGGAAATTAATCATGAATGATTAATTAATTTATCCTAAGTCTAAAATGCTATAGGTGGGTTTTTTAATACTCCAACATGTATGATGTGTATAGAATCTGAAATTGTGTTCATTGTCATGTTTCTTAGCGATCATGTTAGAGTGTCTATTGGACAGTGATGCCCACCATCTATGCAGGCACAAAATGCGTACGTGTTTTGCTTGTACAACATGCGTTTGTGTTTTGTAGTTATATAACGCGTGTGTGTTTTGATCTACTAATGATTAGCATCATTTAAGAAGGTATTTTCATATCTAATAGATCATTGAAATGTCCACACCCCCTAACACCCAACCCCCCCCCCCCCCCCCCCACCAACTCTTAAATTAGTCCCCCCTCTCTCACATTACATTCAACATCTTTGTTTGTTAATAACAAGAATTATATTTTTTAAAAGATAAAACAAATAACATGGCAATCGATATAATGGTCCAACATAAAACTAAAACATGAAAAACAACTTTTGTAGATTGCAGGGGTCCATTAGAAGACTCATGAACTAAACGAAGAATAATTCCATTAGACGATATCAGAAAATAGGTTGACCAGATGCTATATTTGCAAATTTGGATTTGTAGTTTCTCAAAATATCATTTTACGTCTTCCTAACTCCCACCCCTCTACACACACACACAGACAGAGACACGCCCCTATGACTCCCCATACCACTAACACCCCCCTCCTCTCTCTCTCTCTCTCTCCCCTCCCCCATCTTCTCCCTAACTCATACTAACCCACTCTCCCACTCTCTCTCACTCCCCTACTCCTCCACCTACGCCTAACCCCGACCCCCCCTGTCTCTCTCTCCCCTCCACTCCCTAAACCTTAATAACACCTTCTCTATCTCTCTTTCTCTCTTGCAAGATTACCCCCTTTTCTCCATATAGGGGAGAAAGAGAGTGAAATAAGGGGTTAGTAAGGTTTAGGAAGAGGAGGGGGGGGGGGAGAGAGGGGGGCTCAGGGTTAGATGGAGGTGGAGGAGCAAGGGGTTGAGAGAGAGTGGCAGAGGGGGTTAGTATGAGTTAGGGGGAAGATGGGGGGGCAAAGAGAGAGAGAGAGAGAGAGGATGGGGGTGTTAGTGGTAGGGGGAGGCATAGGGATGTGTGTGTGTGTGTGTGTGTGTGTGTGTGAGAGAGAGAGAGAGAGAGAGAGAGAGAGAACCAATGGGGCGGTGGTGTGTTAGGTGGTTGGGGAAGAGATAGGGGGGTGTGGGTTAGGTGTAGGTGGATGAGTAAGGGAGTGAGAGAGAGTGAGAGAGGGGGTTAGTATGAGTTAGGTGGGAGATGGTGGGAGAGAGGGAGGATGGGGGTGTTAGTGGTAGGGGGATACATATAGTTGTGTCACTGTTTGTGCATGTGTGTGTGTGTGTGAGAGAGAGAGAGAGAGAGCCAATAGGGTGGTGGTATGTTAGGTGGTTGGGGAAGAGATAGGGGGTGGGGGTTAAGGGTAGGTGGATGAGTATGGATGAGTATATGAGTGAGAGAGAGTGAGAGAGGGGTTAGAAAGAGAGAGAGAGAGAGAGAGAGAGAGAGAGAGATTGGGGGGTGGTAAAGGGGTATAGAGAGAGAGAGAGAGGGAGAGATTGGGGGGTGGTAAGGGGTATAGAGAGAGAGAGAGAGAGAGAGAGAGAGAGAGAGGTTTGGAGAGGAGAACAGTGACTAGGGATAAAGGGGGGTATAGGTGAGGAGAATGAGTGTTTGAGTTAAAGAGAGAGAGGTAAAGGGAGATACATTAGGGGGTGTTAAGGGGTTAGAGTCAGAGACAGAGGGGGATTATTAAGGGGTTAGAGCTAGAGACAGGCGGGGGTGTTTGAAGATTGGGGGTAAGTAAGAGTTATGGGGAGAGAGATGTATAGGGGATTATTAAGATTTAGAGAGAGAGAGAGAGATTGGTGGGTGGTAATGGGTAGAGAGAGAGAGAGAGATACATATGGTTAGGGTATTGGGGATGAGAAGGGTGATTAGGAATAACGGGTGGTATATGTGAGGAGCATGAACGTTTTGGTTAGAGAGAGAGAGAGAGAGAGAGAGAGGTAAAGGGAGAGACTTTAGGGGGTGGTAAGGAGTTATAGGTAGAGACAGAGGGATATTGTTAAGGGCTTAGAGGTAGAGATGGAGGGGGATTGTTAAGGGGTTAGAGGTAGAGACAGAGGGGGGTGTTAGGAGATTGGGGGTAACTAAGAGTTATGGGGAGAGAGAGATATAGGGGGTTAGTAAGAGTTAGGGAGAGAGAGATAGATACATATATATAGAGAGAGAGAGAAATATTGGGGGTTGGTAAGGGGTATAGAGAGAGAGAGAGGGATATAGGTTTGGAGATGAGAAGGGTGATTAGGGAGAAAGGGGGGTATAGGTAAGGAGCATGAGTGTTTGGGTTAGATAGAGAGAGAGAGAGAGAGAGAGAGAGAGAGATAAATGGAGAGACTTTAGGGGGTGGTAAGGGTTTATAGGTAGATAAATAGGGGGATTACCCCCTCCTATCCCTATAGGGGAGAAAGAGAGTGAGAGAAGGGGTTAGTAAGGATTAGGGAAAGGAGGAGAGAGAGAGAGGGGGGGTTGGGGGATCGTTAAGGGGTTAGAGGTAGAGATGGAGGGGGATATTTAAGGGGTTAGAGGTAGAGATAGAGGGGGGTGTTAGGATATTGGGGGTAAGTGGAGCAAGGGAGAAAAGAGTGAGAGAAGGAATTAGTAAGTTTTAGGGAGTGGATGGGAGAGAGAGAGAGAGAGAGAGAGAGAGAGAGAGAGGAGGGGGGTCAGTGGTATGGGGAGGAATATGGATGCATGTGTTTGTGTGTGAGAAGGGGATTCTAGTGAGTTGGGGGGGCGTTCTATATTAATGTGGGGGGTCTTTGGGAGTTGTAGGGGGGGTGTATTAGAGGGTATAGGGGGTTAAGAGCACAGGTAAAAATAGTGCGTTATTTTTACGTATGCTCCTATCACTTAACAAAAATGTTCACATGTTTTTGTTGAATAAAACGTATGCATGTTTTTTTTCACTAAAACGCGTATGTGATATTTAACATTACAATTCTTCTGTGATATTTAACATTACAATTTTGTCGCGATATTTAACATTACACTTTTATCGCAATATTTAACATTACAACTATATTGTCTGGTTTGGTGAAAAATATATTCAAATAATTTGGGGGGTGGTAAGGGCTTAAAGGTAGAACAATACGGGGGGTGTTAAAGGGTTAGAGGTAGAGACATAGGGGGATTAGTAAGAGTTAGAAAGAGGGGTTAGATGTTAGGGCTTAGTAAGAGAGAGAGAGGGGAGGGAAGTGTTAAGCGCTTGGAGGTTAGGGGTTAGTAAGGGTTATGAAGATGAGGGGGATAGAGATATAGGGGGGAGGGGGTTAGGTTGTATTTTACAATTTGTTTCCCACCCTTATCCCGTTTCGTGGATTTATGTCGACGACATTGTTTGGAGGGAGTTATCCTATCGTTCAAGTGATAAATTTCACAGCCATTTTCCATTGGATTGTGTGCATCAAATTAGAAAAATTTCATGCTTTCAAAGCATGGGAAACAACAGGAAGATTGGCTTTCGGGGGAAATAGCTCTGGAATTTCTACTACATCAAGGTGTCTTCAAAATAATGGAATCAAATCATTAAATGAATACATCAAACCTCCTGCACAAGGTTGTAATGTAAGGTAATATTCAGAAAGGGTTGAAAAGCCCATAATAGTCCAAGTATTTGTTTCCATTAACTTGGCCCAGTTACTTGTGGATGCAGGTAGAAAAAAATTTAGAGAGCTCGTTCCCTACTAATTTTCCCACATTCAACTATGAGGAGAATAAATTTTGGTGTAGATGGTAGCATTTGATAGACTTTCTAAATCTGTGTTGTTGGAAGAACTTACATACTTCAACAAAGGAGCGTTTTACAGGTGACTTGAAAGTCCCTTTCAATTTTCAACAAAGAAATAAAAAGTTCAATGTATAGATTTTTAGGAAGGCCTTTCAACCAACCAGATGAACGAATATAGGGACAATAACAATTGCCAGACACATTAACCATGCCCAAAAAATTCAAGCTGTTATAAAACTCTTGTTACATGTATTTTAAATCTTCCTATATTTTAAATGGAAATCTAGTTACCATTTCTATGGGAAGAAAATCATAGATTCATCTCAACCGCCATATTTCCTCTTGTAATTTGTTCGCCCAATGGAAAAGCTAATGTAATAGCCCATTTTTCAACATCTTTCCTCTACTCAAACCTACACTCGTCTTCCACATGAAATTGCTGCCCTCCACATGTAATAACTACATTGTGTCATCTAAAATTGATCTTTTTTGCTAAGAAATGCAGAACGAAGGATTCATTGTCATTGCTCCGATAAGTTCTAAGGTCAGTTTCTCGTAAAACAGAGATTGTATAAATCATGTTAAGATCCATAAGTTCAATCTCACGAACTCATAGCTTATTTATCTTAGACATAAACAAAATAACTTCAGGATCAATACTATAGAGTTGTTGCTTTACCGCTTCAACCTTCTCAGGGTGTAGGGGTAGAACTATAACTCTATTGGGAAGCTAGCATACATAAATTTCTTTGAGTTGTGTTTTGCATTGTCTATCTTCTATCCATTCAAGAATAATATATAAAATATTAACATCAAGGGGGGTTCATTGAATCTTTTCCTATATCCTTTTATGAAAATGCAAGGTTGTCTTGCGACTAAGAAAACGCTCTTAAATCCAATACCTACAATGAAAATAATCATTTTCCATTAAAAACAGGAAAGAAAACCCAAAGGGTTATATATTTGCACTAATATCTAATTTAAGAAAAAGGTCGACACACATATTTTTCTGGTTGTATTTTAAATCTGCCTATATTTTAAATGGAAATCTAGTTACCATTTCTATGGGAAGAAAATCATAGATTCATCTCAACCGCCATATTTCCTCCTGTAATTTGTTTTGCCCAATGGAAAAGATAATGTAATAGACCATTTTTCAACATCTTTCCTCTACTCAACCCTACACTCGCCTTCCACATGAAATTGCTGCCTCCACATGTAATAACTACATTGTGTCGTCTAAAATTGATCTTTTTTTGCTAAGAAATGCAGAATGAAGGATCCATTGTCATTGATCCGATAAGTTCTAAGGTCAGCTTCTCGTAAAACAGAGATTGTATAAATCATGTTA